>VZRI01013546.1:38414-71367 GCA_013397515.1 Upupa epops
CGAAGGGCTACAGTCCCTTTCGCTGGTAGGGGAATCCCATCCCGGGGGTCCTCTGGGTCCGTCTGGCGCGGGTAACGGGTGGTCTGCCACGGCGCAGACCCGCTGGCAAGGAGATTCTGGGGCACCTGGGGGTACCGACCGTGTGGCCGAGAGTTTTAATACCAATACCCTCTTCGCTGCTGAAGCCGAGATCGCGGATTTTACCCGCGGGTGCTCGGGCGGGCGTGTTTGTGCATCGCTGTATCCCGTCTCTGCTTCGGATCGCCAGAGGCACATCCTTGCCTACCCTCAGCACAGTGCTCATCGGAGGGTGAGACCCTGGCGGAGCAGCCGCGGCGTGCCCACGACAGCTTTTCCGGACTCCGAGTGTTGTCTGACGCCGTGTTGCTTCTCTGGGGACAGACTCGAGGCCAGATGGGCTGGCTTGCATCTGTACAGGGGGAGGAAGATCAGGTGTGGGGAATGAGTCATATCCACAGACCTGCTTTGTTTACGAAGACGGTCTTGGATGCAGTCTAACTTGCGAGCTGACACTTTATAAAGTCGATAGAGGAGTTATCTTTGGGGGCAGGAAGGGGGGAAGTCTGAGGCCTTGGTGCTTATATGCATACCTTAACTTTGCACTTCACGGACCTCAAAAAGTTCTTAAAGACATCCCAAAGTCTTTGAAAACCATTTTTTTTTATGAAAGAAGGAGCATTGTAATAGGTACAAAAGTTCAAGGAAAAATTGGATACTGTAAGCTAAGTCAGGCCTAACTATAAGCCTCGGTAATTACTGTGACTTTCTGTTTACTTCTTTGGCTCTGGGTTTTCCAAAAGACCTAGCTAAATTTCATTCACTTTCTTGTGCTGATATTAAGGTCAGGAGTAGCGTGCTTTATTTGAATGAAAGCTTTGAAACACTTAATGGAACAGTAGTTCAAACCTGGCAGTTCTGCAGCTTAGCTGACAACCTTGTATCGTGGCTAGCCAAGAAAGGTGACCATGACAATTTGCTAATTAAACATACTGGTTGTACCCGCTTTTTTTCATCCCTTTTGGCACGTTGACTGGATCAGATTAAAGGTTTAGTGAATATATCTTGTGAAGAAAGGGAAATACAAGTGAGAGGAGACAGATCAGGTTACTTTAAAAAGGCTAAACTAATTTAATAAGTGTCCCAGGTGTGCAAAGATAACCGTGACATTTTCATTCAGGTGGGGTTTTGAGCCCTTGGGAGTGCTGCTTGGGTCTTCAGGTCTGCAGTCAGTTTTCCAAAGGGAGTGGGTATCGGGAGGGCAGAAGTGGGGCCATACCAAATCTATGCTTCAAATTATGTCCTTGTCTCTTACATAGCTAGGAGCATCTACCTCGTACTAGTGACTAGGTAAAATAGGATCTTGTCCTGAAACTGGCTTTTCAACAGGCCCTTCCTCCACCTATTTTGAGCAAGAGGCATAGTAGCTCTTGTATATGAGGCATGGGGGTCTTAAATGTAGGAGCTTCTTGGGTGTGAGGAAGTGTGGATCACCCCAGTGCTGGATGCAGCAGCTCCCAGCAGTACAGCTCCAACTGCCAGAGAAGCTTGGGCAGTGTGTAGATGGATCCATCTACAAACTCTTGTGCATCTCAGAATCCATGCATTTGCAGACCATGTTTTTGGTGAGATTTGGTGTTATACCGTGCTCTTTGTGTTGTTTGTCTGAGGCCACATTGGAGGTCTTAGTGTTTTATTGCCAGAACTCTCTAACTAGATGAAAATTCATCAGCAAAGGTGATGAATGATACATGATAATTGCCGTTGAATAAATTACCATTGACTGCTGTGGATGATGTGGTAACAATTTCTGTAGCACTCCACCCTGTACGAGAGTCCCCATTGTCTTGATTTTTAAATCTGTACACACCTGTGTTCTTTTGAGATCAGGCTTTACTGAAAAATGGAGAAAAGAACCCAGTTTTAGTCTGTTTCTCTAGGTGGAAAGTTGAATGTGAATTTGTTTTAGGTGGTGGTTTAGTGGGTCTCTAAAAATTCTTCCTTTTTTGGAGAACTCGCAGTGGGTGTATTTCTTGCACTAAAACCAGCTTCTGTAAGATGAGTCTGTTCAGTCACACCAAACCCCCGCTCAGTATCTGATTTACCTTGTAAACCCTTGGTACAGCTTGTGTTCTTAGTTTCTGCAGTGACCCCTATGTTTAAATAATAGATGTGTAAAGTAAACCGAAACCGGCTAAATGAAGAGTCCCTTGCAAATGATGCAGAGCCATTACGAAGTGCTGTCAGAAAGAGGCAGCTGATAGTGCTTTTAGTTACCGAAGCATTATTTGTTAATTGAGGACAGATGCAGATTTTCTTGTGGTAGTGTCATCCCTAACTGTAGTAGTAGGTCATGAAGTAGGAGTTTTTTTTCCTAGTCATTTCACTAATGGAATTGATTAATGTGTCATAGGAGAAGTTGTCATTGCTTAGACTCTCTAGTCCTTCTCAATTTGTCTGTGCACTTCAATAAGGAAAGAAACACAGAATTTGTAGAGTGCCTTAGACTTCTGTGTATATACATGCACTGGTATGAATTTTAGTGGCTAGATTTTTGTGGATTACGTGACAAGCATTAAGTTAATAACTAAGTTATAACACTATGAGGTCTTGTGGAATTGTGGCAAGGAGTACCAATGAATAACTTGTAAAAAGTATTGATTCTGCCTAACTTAAAGATGCAGTAATTGTTGTTTACTTGAAATGACATCTGTGATTTTTTTCAAGATTTACTCAAAGTGTTTTTTGTTCCAGTTATATATAAATTAGATAAAATCTTTTTATAAACCTTATGTGTAGTGAACTAATTTTGTCTTGCCTAGGGATTCAGATTTATCATCAAATCTATCATATGTTTAGTTTTAGTGGGAAATACTTAAAATTAATTATCCCAGTATCTGTTTTCATGATCAAGTAATTCCAGTGCTGTAGAAAGATAGTCATTTCATGGGGAGATTGGGGAAACCACTTAGGCTTGACAGCTCTGACACTCCACAGTTGTATCTTGCTCCCATTATAGATGCTGATTTTTGAGGGAGGAATAATATGCAAGTTATATGGCTATTCCCAGCTGTCAAAAGATTTAGATCTAAAGAGAAGTATAATAATACACTTCAAGAATGAAGAACTTGTGTAACTAGTTATTTTTGAAGCTTATATATTTTAAGCAGATGACTCTTAGCCATGTTGTACTGTGAATTGTACACTAATGTCTAGCTCATTTTCTAACTCTGAATGCTGACAGTGTGTATTACTTTGGGCAACTCTGCAGTCACAACACCAGTGTTGACACTTGTAGTTAAATCTGAATACTGGTTTAGACTTTATTTGGTTTTTCACATTGCCAAGGGTTCTCTGCTGTTTGGCAGAATTTGCAGGAGTACACACACGGTGATAAACCTTCTCGAGCATTTAAGACGTACTTGGCTGTGATGAGGAAAAGAGGAAATTACTTTTGAGGTTCTGTAGCAACTACTTTTAAATCTTTGCCTAGTCATGAGAAAACTGCTGTCATTAAGGATGGGTAGCAAACACATCAGCTTACTTTCAGGCTATCACAGGTTCTGAACTTCTACCCCCATGCTAAGACCATTGATTAGTTTGGCTAAAGTACAATTCAGAAGGCAGCGTCCTAGAGGCTTCAATTGAGAGTTAGTGCCAATTTTTGTCTGTGTGCTCAAAAGTGTGTTTTATTTATAATTAGAGCTGTACTGGGGAAGAACAGCTAACAATTAAATACGAGTCATTAACACGTGTTTTGAATTCTTTAGAAATGCGAGTAGACTGAAGATGGAGTCCGACAAGGGCAGTTGAAACTAATTGTGAGTAAGTAAACTTGTCAAAGTGAGCCTAGCCTTTTTTATAAGTCAAACATGCTGTTCAAGTGCTGGTTTGGTCTATAGACTTTCTGTTGCACACAGGACCCAAAAGTAGGCACTGGTATCTGCCCTGATGGGTTGGGAGTTGTAACAGTGTTTCCTTGAAATAAGTTGTCTGGGCTCAGTCATGGCATCTTTGTGCTGTTGCTCACTCAGAGGGTGGTGTTGGCTGTCTTGAAGTGCTGGGGTGTTGGTGCATGGCACAAACAGCCCAGGAGGAACAAATGGCACTGATGGAGTCTTTTACATGAAATGCATGAGCTCTTTCTCAATCTCTTCAGCTGTGTATGCTGTGACCTTTAGGCATATAACTTCCACACTTCTCAGGATGGATCAAGACCTGCTAGTCATGTGCCAGTGCTCTTAAGCAGAAGATGGCCTTCGTAGCCATAGGTGCAGTGAGCTGTTGGCAGTGCATGCTGAGGAAATACAGAAAGGTTCCAGTGCAGTTGCTTTTGCATAGCTGAAGTCCTGGCATCGGGGACATTACACAAATGTACCTATGCCTCCCTCATCCCAAGGTTGTGACGTTTTCTAACTGTATTACCATCATCTTAACCCAAAGGGTGACCAGTGCAGTTACGTGAATCAAGTGCGCTGGCAGGAGTGGATTGCACTGTGCTGTGGGAAACTTCTAGATGTTGCACATTGGATGTGGCACCAGCCTTGGTAAAACTGCTTTGTGCTGAAAGGTTTTGTACTGGAGGTGCAGAATTGTTTGGTATCCGTACATGTATGACTGGTGAGGGCTATCCCTTTACATTGTCTTGTATGTGTCTGTAACAAGTGGATATTGACTTTTAAGCCCTAAGTACCCAGTTCTTTTTCTGAAGATTGTAATTAGTATTTGTAAGTGTAGCTCCAGACAGGGCTGTGTCCCACACAAGCATCCAATCCTTTTCCTTGGTCCCTCTGAGCTGGTAGGTAGTCTTAATGGCTGCTGTACATTGATGACACACTTCTATCTCTAACTTGATCATCTTTTGTCATTAAGATGAGGATAAAACTCAAGCTTTATACACCTTTTATTTTATGTAGCCCCTCAGATCCTTCTATTTTCTCTATGATTTTCACACATTTGTGACATCTTTCAAATTCTGCAGTGTTGTTATTAAGGAGGAGGATGATGCTGCCTGTATTAACCCAGATGATTTTGAACTATGAGTTCCTAAAATGGTATTGGAACTGTTTTATTTGGCATCCACAAAAATTCTACACCTCCTGTCTTGCTGTTGACTGCAGCTGCCTATGCGTCAGGGGAGTTCCAGAGGCTACAGGTAGGCAGTAAATCTGTGTGTGTCTAAAAGCAGCAAGCTCTCTTGTGCTTATGCTGCCAGCTTCTTTGTGACAGTGCTGATTTTTATGTGGCTGTGGAGTGAAACAGATCAGAGCACTGATCTGGCTGGAAACAAACCTGATAAAATATCCCCCCCCATTCTCTTGTATGGCTATTCTGTGTGCATCGTGTCCCACGCAATGTGCCAACATAGTGGGAGAGGGTGAGAAGCCTCTCAGTAGCAGTACAGGGTTGTGTCCGAAATTAATAGGCATGAAATCATGGTGTTATGATTGCCTTTCAAGTCAGCTAACTGTTGGAAACCAACTTGAGTTATAACATTTGGTCCATTAGGATCATCCTGACAGATGATGATTAGAAGCATCCTGCTCTGTGGGAAAGCCTCTTAGTTTGTGTTTCATATTCAAGCATGCCAAACAAAAGCAACTTCTTAATCTCAAAGATGGAAGAGCTTAGTTTAAAACAATATTTTCTGAGATATTCTGACTCTTTACCTTTTTTTTAAACTGCAGCTGTTCTCAGTTCTCAGAACCCATGTTCTCAGGGTTTAACAACTGGGAGTCTCTCCTGGAGTGAGATGGTGTCAGGTTTAATGTGTTTGTTTAGGTGCATAAACATGGCTATGCATAAACGTGACTGTGCATGCTAGGGCTTCCATCGGTGTTTTCATTCAGCTCATGAGCTGTTAGGAATGAGCCCCATCCTTGTCTCATTTGAACTGCTTTGTAACAGCTGTATCCAAAAACCCCTAAGGACCTCAGACAATAGTGAACTCTCTGCAAATGTTACTCTTTTCATCCCTGCCTCTGCATATGGTGATGCAAATGATCACAGTTACTCCAAATTTACCTAGTTTGGACTGAGAAAGATGCATGGGTGTCTTATGTGATTCTTCAATATTTCTGCAGAGATAATTAGATAAGAAATACAGCGGGTGGTGTGGGGGTGGTGTCTGATACAATTTTTTTCCAGACTAGAATCCATATTTTTGACTTTTAAGTTTTGTAAAGTAAGAGTATAAAAAATTATAAAGGATACTCAGGGTGTTGATTATGGGACAAAAATAAGGGGACATGAACCATGCCTAATTATTAAATGAAACAATACTCCACTGTTTCATTTCCAGGCTTCTGACAACACAAAGCTGATGGATCTGTTCTGCAGCTTGGCAAAGGCCTTTGGGTTTTTTCTCATCCGTGCTTTGCCATTAACTGAGCTGTTCTCTTGAGTGTCCTAGCAATGTTAGGAGATTGAGATAATAAGGCGCAGTCTACTTTGCACTGCAATCTAGCTTTTGGAGGGCTGCATGAGATAGATCAGAGCCTTGATTTATTTTTTTTCCTGAGTGGATGTACCTCAGTAGACACAGCAAAATATTTGCTGAGATGATGTTTGTTTTAATTGAATCTTTCTACAGAACAGAAACTGATGGTGGAGTCAATTATACCGTGGTGGGTTGTTTGTTGTTTTTTTTTTTTTGGGGGGGGATATGTATGTTTTTTACTCTTCAGGGGGGTTTTTGTGGGTTTTTCTGTGCAGAGCACTTTAATGTCTCATCTATTGCAATCTCACTGTTCATTCCAATTACCCACAGATAGACAAAGAAGTATCTGCAATTCTGCAATAGATAATTTCATATGATCTGTTTATATTTGATACCAAACAGGGGTGAAAGCCCAGCTGGTCATTCATTGTGACCCGTCTTGTAGCTGAGTGTGAGTTCTCATCCCTTCAGGCTCCATTAGCATGAGTTAACTTTGTAATTGGGTTTCTGGGGCAAACAGGGACAACAGGAAGCAGACGTAATTTGGCAGGCTAGGCTTAGCTTTTTTGTTTTGTGTGGTGTAAGTGCACAGGAGAGCAGAAGTAAAAGATGGGTGCAGAATGTCTGGAGAGATGCTAACAAAGTGGAGAACAGCTGTTAAGACCGCATATGGATGTTAAGGAATATTGTGCAGGTGGGACTCTAAACTCTATCTTAAAGCAGGATTTTTCTAAATCCTATGCCCTCCCTCCTCTTCCTCTCTTAAACCTTCTTTGTGTTCTCCTGGTTTATGTCTATCTGTCACTCACACCTTACCTTCTAGAGACTGGCAAAGCCCAAAAATGGGCTTGCTGTCTGAAAAGCAGTTGTCACTTGGCTTCAAAACCATTTCATGATGAAGACCTTAATAGAAGTATAAGTTTTCAGAGTTGCTCCGAATTCTTTTTGTAATCTTCAGTTTTCCATGAACAACTCAAAAAAAACCCCACAAAGCCTCTGTTTTTGTTATAATTTCTCAGTTTTAGCCCTTGGGACAGTTCAGCTGAAAAGCAAGTTTTGTCATTTTAAAAAAACCCCAACCCCCAAAATTCCTAAACCTACAACTCACCTACAACAACCTGCAGGTGAGTGACATTTTCTTCTTTAAAGGCTTTAGAAGTCATCTGTTTTGTGGGTTTTTTTTCAGATGTTCAGTGTGGATTTACATGAGTGGGACTAGAATTAAGCAGGGTTTTTCTTTAAAAGTCACACCACATTTTTTGATAAACAACATTGTTTTTCAAACAAGACTTTATCCCAGATGAATCTTAAGACTTACAAAAAGCAACACAAGAGAACATATTTTTCTTTTGATCCATTTTTCCTGAAGAGTTTGAGCTTAACACCACATAACTTGCCCTTTTTTTTTAATCCTGAGCTCTTGATGACTGCTCTCTTCTCAATGGAGCACTAGTCATGCTATCTTGTCACTGATCATTTTTCTCTATATGTGTACTGCTACAGAGCACACTTAACATGAGTCAAAATCACCTGCAATAAGACCCTAGGATTGAACCTCTCTGACACCTGTTCAAAGTCATATAGTCGTGATTAGCTGCACTTTGTGTATCTTGACAGTATTGTCTAACTGGGCTGGCTGACAGACTTCATGCATGCATCCTGCTTTGTTCTTGTAGTGTTGTGGACTATTTTACTTCTGTTTTTTCAGAGTAGACATGGGCTCTGTTGTATGCCCTACAGTCACCTTAGCCTGATTCTGGTTTATCTCTCCCTCTTTAGGTGTCTTTTTCTGTGTTTTTCTTACCTTTTCTCACCCTGTCACTGCTGCTGTGGTGTTTTTAAGCAATGTGCAAGATTAGTCTCATCAACAAAAATACTAGTGGTTGCCAGGAGCCTTCTAAGATGGGGAAATTTAAGGGAAACAAACCCTTCTTTGTGTCCGAGTGGCAGATCATGGTTGTCACGGGTTGTGTGGTAGGCGTGCTAAGGAGATGGCAGTGAGCACTCGCTTCAGCAAGATCAGCTCGTGGGAGGTGCCCACAAGCTAAAGCCCCTCCAGGTCAGGCAGTGCTTGGTCATGGACTCTGCTTGGACTGAGATCTGTGGACTGAGAAAATGGTAAAAATGGAATGGGGCTTTTCAAGAACCTTAAAAATAGCAGGTGACTGAATATGTACTTTGTGCTGTGACAAATTGTTATTTTTGGCTGAAGTACACTTGGAGTGTTTTTAAACTGTAGCACTTCCATCTTATGTTAACGTGGGGAAGAAGAGGCTTGTGCTTGTTCAGCTGAGTATCAGGTCTCTGGTTCAGGCAGTGTTAAGTGCATGTGTTTATTACTCCTAGTGCTGGTATGTTTTTTCATGTCAGCAACTAGCCAAAACTCTGGGGAACTGCAGTTTGTTTCAGCTGATAGAAATGAATAACAAAGACTTATTGTGAAGTCACATGTAAAGTTTTGTTCCCACAAGCACAGCCTTACAGGAGGGCACAGGAAGGGACTGCTCTCCGGTAAGCAGCCCACCATTCAGCCTTGCGTCCTCTTAAGAGACCCCTTTACCCCTCTTGAAGGGCGTCTTGCAATTCCTGTAGCACCCCTAGCTGCCTTTTTATTTGGTGGTGTTTTCCTCGTACCTGCTCACATCCCTCTCTCCCAGGCAGTGAAGCCTCTTCAGCCTGTAGCTCACATGGCTCGCATTCCCAAGCCCCGTGTGCCAGCGTGTCCGTGCATGCACATGCACGGGGCAGAGGAGGGTGGCTGGGATGCTGTTCTGCTCCGGCGGCTGTGAGCACGGCCTGCCTGCTCTTGTCCTCCCTCAATATCCATCAGAGCCCCCCTGCCCACATAGCTCGCATTCCTGAGCCGCTTTTCATTCTGGACAGTGTTTTGCTTTGCAGGCTGTTCCTGTTTGGTAAACATCTTCACGGAAAAGCAGTGATTTACATTCCCCAGTTTAACACATCTGGTGTGGGTTCTGGGTGGTGGTTTCAGGTCTGTTCGGTGACTGCAGATGACAGTAAGGAGAATGTGCTGTCGAGGGGCCAGAGGCTTGGCTATGCATGGTGTGAAAATGAGTGGTGGAAGCCAGAGGCAGTAGGCTCAGTAGGTGCTAGTGCCTCTAACTATTGTGTCGGGAGGAAGTGTCATTGTAATGTCAGTTAAAAGACCCTTCTCTCCTGCCTCTTCCTCCAAGCCGCTTGCTAATTTGCATCACAAAAGTGAGCCTGAGTTGTCTCCTTTATGAGATGCTTTAAAATAAGGTCTCTTCAGTTGTTTCATTAAAAAATAAGACAATAAAGCATCAACCCATAAATGGGTTGCTTTATGCTTACTGGCACGTATAAGTGCAGTTGTTAATTGAACTGTTTAATACTGTGGCCTTAACTGAATGTTACACTAATCTTCTTGTGTAAGTGCTAAGCCTCATTATGAGGAGGACTAGCTGGAGTGTGGTATTGGTGTTGCCCTGAGAAGAACTTGCTGGTGGTTATGAGGCATATAGTACCTTTTCTCCTACACATCCAGTCTTCAGAAGCCCTGGGCTGATACAGAATCACAGGTTGGAAATGGCGTCTATGATCATCCGAGTGCAACATTTAACCTAGCACCTCCATGACCACTAGACCACGTTCTCAAATGCTACATCTACTCCTTGAGACATTCCTTGTATCTTACTAATAATGCTCTGCCAGTGATTCTTTTAGCAAATAAAAATTAGCAATAAAATGCACAACTAGGAGCACAGCAGTGCTGGATCTTAAGATTTTCTGTCAACTAATAGTGATTTTGTACATGTATGGAAGCTTAGTCAAAATTACTTTGACAGAGTTAGAACATCTCATGACTGATTTCAAAGCAGAAGTTGTGCAACAAAATCGTTCTGATATTCTGGCCTTAGTTTCTGTAATTGTGTGAGTGGGGGAGGTCCTGGAAAATGGTACCAGTGTATGTGTTCTGTAGGTCAGAAGTTATTTTTCTCTTTGTATATACTTTGATACCTTTTGCCTAAACTCCATAGCACAGAGGCTACGGAAGAAGCCACATATGAGGGGTGAAAGTATGTAGTCTATATTGCTTCCAGATTCATGTTTTTGTACTGTGTTGCAAAATTGTAATATTGATGTTATTGCTCTGAACAGGAAGCCTTTTGTGTCTGGCTAAACTTTGGAAAAGTGTTGGGCTTAAAGAAGAATATTTCCTTTTCCTTTCCCCAACTAAAATTTTCACTTGGGATGTTGTTTGAGTACTTGGCTTAGTCTGACTTTGCTCTGTCACAATCCAGCCAGGTTTTCTTTGCCAAAACAGGCAAGATATCTTATCACATGTGTGGTTTTTATCTTTTCTAATTCCTTTAAGAATTGTTCTCTTGCAATGAATTACTACATACAAGCACTTGCTAAGCCATGTCTAGACTGTAAAGTCCTGGATTTGCTTGAATCTAATTAAAGGAATCTAATTAAAGCAGTAGTGGCTTGCAGGTGAGGATTTAACTGCAGTATGTTATCCTGGCTTTTGCTAGAGAGAGATTGCCTTAGATGAGATGTTTTTAACTTGCATGCAGGAGTAAATCAAAGTCAGATAGCTGAAATGGTACCTTATTCCACCTGTCTATTCTGCCACATAGTGAGAGTCATCAGCCAACAGTAGCATGGCTGAACAGCTCAGAGTTCTGAGTTTAAGCACAGTATCCTAAGGAAAATTGAAATAAATTTCCTACTCGTTTTAGAGAATTAGGAGAATTATGGAGACTTGTCAGAAAGCTTCTAGATGTACTGCAGAGTTGTGAGGATTAAAATATTTCTGCTGAAAATACTGGATTTGGTATAGGAGGTTACACATATGATATGCAGAGCTCTCGTAACTAATCCATGCTGGCTGACCATCCTCCTGACTAAGCTTGTGAGTCCATTGCTCCATATGTGACCATTGCCTCATCTTGACCACTTAAGCTGGGTTGATTGCAGCTGCCTATTGAATATGAAGAATTAGGAGAGGCCTGGTGTGTAGCACAGTTGGTTTATCTCCCAGTTCTGAACAAATTGATTGGGGTGAAGTTGTGTTGCCTGTGTGTCCATTCTGAGAGTTTTTCAGAGTGGTTTTTTTATTGCAGCATGAAGCACAGTGTAACTCCTGGCTTTTGGTAGTTTTACCTCATGGCCTTGAATGTTTGCCCAGACATGTCTGAAGCATCTTGGCTGTTCTCATGCTTTCACTATTCCTCTGTCTCAGCTTTCTGGACTATTATTTCCTGCAACTTCTATCTAGCACATGCTTTGTTCATTGCTGTCGAGTTGTGCCTGCTCTTCTTTCACCCTGCCCTAAATACTCAGTCTGTTTATTCAAAGTCTCTAAGACAAAACAGCAAGAGGGGGTAATAAGAAAATGTAAGAAATACAAGTGAAAGAGCTGTCTCTGAGAGAATTCAAACTCTTCTCTGTAATCCGGCGAGTACAACGGTTTTGTTTTGAGAAACTACCCTTCACTTGGCATTTGCAGCCTGTCGTCAAATTTCTGCTGGTTTTGAACTCTGTCTCAAGGGGCTGTTGCAGCAGAAAAATTGATGAGATGGACACTCAATAATTTTTCTTTTCACTGCAGCTGGTGGTGGTGTTTAGAACATAGCTGCACTGTGACACAGCAACAGTGGGCAACTACCACGACTTCTGGCTGCTGTAGTCTCACAAGATGTTCTGCTTTGGAAATGGAAAAATGTATTCTGGGCTATTATTGGTACCAAGTTCAAGGCTCAGTATTGCAAAGAAAATTCATGTAACTAATAAAAGATACACATATTACTTCATGCGAGTTTGCACTTAGGAAACTTTTTCTGGCAAGTAATGTTGGCCAGAATCCTAACTTGTTCATGCTTGTCTGAGAACCAGCATTTGTGTTGTCTTCTCCAAAAAAACCCCACAATCCAATCTGGGATAAACCACAGTGGCTAGAAGTTACAACACACAAAAGCTTTGACATGTCACAGGTGTGTTTGGGAGCCCTCTCCAACCAGCCTTGCTTGTTTGCAACTGGATAGCATGTGCTGTGGGCTACCCCCTTGCTGCCTCTTCATCTGTGTCCAGCTAAGCCTGTGACACAAGCCTGTGCTTGCTCTGCCAGCTGTTGCCTTAAGCTCTTCCTGCTTTCTGCAGAAATATGGTGTTTTCTTAGCTGCAAACACTCCTGTAGCCTGACTTATACGGGGTGGGGGTGTGTGGTTTTTTTTAAGTGACCTGATTTCCTTTCACTGTTAACCTGTTAATAAAGAGCTGGCTGTTGCAGGGCTGTTGGCATTCTAGGTGAAGGATAGCCATGATTTGTGTTACACATTCCACTATGAATCATGTTATGTGGAAAAAAGCTGTTGTATTCCATGCAAGGTTTATAAAGTTGGCACAGCTGGGTCTGAAGTAGGTTGCAGGAGGTGGATGGTGACCAGTGCTGGTGTTTAAGCTGAAGAGGGGCTTACCAGCAAAGATGGCTCTCTGTTATTTATCTTAATAAATAGTTATTTATCTTTAAAAATACCTTTTGTAATATAATAATAGATAATAATTCTCGTGCTAGACTGAGATGCTAAACTTATCTCTAGTCTACTAGCTCACATCAATTTCTTTCTTGAAAAGTTCATTTTAAGGCATAGTTTCATCTCTACCTGAAAGGAGGAGACTGTTCTGTTGCCTTGCTGGCTATCTGAAATGACAAAGCGCATCAGAGGCTGCATGATTTTTTTTGGTAGGTTAGTTTATCTTCCATCTGGCTCTAGCATTCATCAGTCCTGTTCATGATGGTAGTTCCAGGTCGTTAAGATATTTTTAGCCTCTGATTTTGTACCATGTTGACCATTTCTTCTGCTTTCACACAGTTTGCTTAGTTCCTGTTTGGTCAGCATCTGGGAACTTGGCTGGACATGGGATTTCCTTGACACCAAGCTTAACATGGGGCTGGCATCTGCCTGGTATTAGTTTTGCCTGACAGCTGACATAGAACTGTGATTTGGGTGCACACCTAGCGCTGGAAGGAAGCACAGGCTCTGAGCCTATGGTGGAGTTTGCCAGCTGCAGAGTCAAACTGTTCATGTACCTGTTGCCTTATGTTTGCTGAAGGGCAATTGTAAACAGACTTTTCCTGCTTTCTTCTTGGTACATCTTTATTGGGTGTTACTTTTAACCCTGCTTTGTTTTCTTCAAGTTTCTTATTCAATTTGAACGACTTTTTGTGTCTGGGGATTACACATTATTTGCATCACATCAGAGTCCCATGAGAGACTTGGAGTAATGTCAGCTCTGGATATGGTGCCAGGCATGAGTTTTATCAAGATAGTCTCTTTGCTGCTGAGTTTGATTACCCTGTTCCAGTGGTAACTGGGCAGGTGCAGGTCAGGTAGCACATTTGAGAGTTGTCTGGCCACAGGAACCTGTTTTAGTAAGAAATAATATAATAGTAACAAGTCTGTCACGAGGAGAAATTAAATGAGTTCAGTTTTATGCAATCTGTAGTAAAAATAAATCATCAAGAACATATCAGTGATTACACAAGCCTAAAAGAAATTATTGTCTGTTATGGCCTGTTCATTCCACAGCATTGTAGAATCATGAAACAATTTAGGTTGGAGGGGACCTTAGAAGTAATCTACTAAAATTTTGCTTCCATGGACAGGGATACCTCTCAACTAGACTTGTTTAGGGCCTCATCCAACCTGGCCTTGAAAAATTAATCCAGCACTAGTGTGTGGGGTTTTTTTTTTTAGCTATCTCCTTCCTTAATGTTTGAAACTCAGTGAGTGCTGCTGGAGGTTTCCTTAAGGAGGGCAGATATTCTCCCCCACCCAACATGTGTAACACCTGACTTGAATTACCATATTAGTTTCTCAGAGATTGGTAATAAAACATGTCAGTTAAAATAAGGATGTTAGACTGGAAGAAACTGTTTACTTCTGTGGACTTCTGCATCTTTTCAACACCTTGTATTAGGAATTTTTTTTACAGAGTTAATCATACCAGAACTATGTAGCAAGTTGTGCTTCTAATCTGCAGTCCCCCAGTGCATTTACTTTTAATTGCCAAGTGTGATAGATTCCTGTCTGTTAGCAAATATGAATGCATCTGTATGAGACAATATCTAAAGGAGGCAACTGAAAAAAGACTGCTAGCATCAGGTTTTTTGTGAGGTTTTTATTAGGTTGCTTGTGAACGCTTCCTTTTAAACAGGACAAAAGGAGTTGGCTATTAAACCTCAGCTCAGCCTTCACTTTCCCCATCTGTTCACTCAGATCTTTGTTAAGCAGTGTTCTTAGTTTTCTCAGCTTAGGCCTAAAGGTCACAAAGGGGTCATTGCATTTGGATTGCTGTCAGTATCTAAGCGTTCTTTAGGAGAGCAAAGCAGAGTAAAACCATCACTACGAGTTGTAGTATGTCCAGCACTTTATGCTACACTGGACTGCTGTTGGAGTGCCCCACAGCTGCTTTCCTGTTTGTGAGTTTTGATGGATTCCTGTTCTGTCAGCTTGCACATCAGATGGGTAGCAAGAGAAGGGGTCATTTCTCACATGCTGTGAATGCAAATAGATCATTTGCTCTCCTTCCCATGTAAATCTTTCCTCTCTGGCTCTGGGATTTTGTCAGCTCCTAACACAGAGGTGACAGCTGGTTGGTGTCCAGAGTCTTTTGTGTTCAACTTGAATCCAGAGATGATTTGTTAGAGGATTAAAGCACTTCCCAGGTGAATAAACTTTTCTTGGCCAAACCATGGGTTTGATAGAGATACAAATATTTTCAGATATTTATAGGGACTGGCAGTGCTCCTGACACAGGGAGTGGTTTTGGCCTATCATACACCTATTTGGGTTAGCATGACTAAATTCATAGAGGAGCCTGCATGCACTGTCAGATTGCATTTGAAAATAAGCCCAGATGTGTCTGTAGTTGGGCAGGCTGGGCAGGAGAAGGTTTTTTTAGTTTATCATTTGGTATAACTCTTAAACCAGCAAACAAGCTTCCTGTGTTTGCAGCAACTTGACTCTTAGCATCCTCTTCTGCCTTCATTTCTGAAAGGCAATTGCTTGTCACTTGATACAGCCTTGGCCTGTGGAGGATTTGTGAGGCTACAAAGATATAACTTAGCTCAAGCACTCCTAATGCAAACATGTGGTATGGCAAGACCCTTTGGCAGGGTTTAACTGCTTACACGGTGTGTGTTTATGTTTTACTGGAAAAACCACACTGTGGAAAAAGAAGAGTGAATGAGGTCCTGTAGTTGGGGTTCCCTCTTTGCCTAGGAGCCAGATAGGATGTTGCAGTAGGGGCAGGTGTGTGCATGCTTGTGCTGGCAGCAAAGCTGGTGGGAGAAGCATGAGCTGCAGGCACAGATGGAGGTGGTCTTTGGTTGAAGGCTGTGTGCTTCAAGAAAATGAAGCTGATTGAGGTGTTGTGCCTGGGGGGAAGGTGTAGTGGTGTGTCAGGGTGTGGAAGGCAGTGACATACCAGCTGGATAGAATCAACTTTCAGCATCACCCACTGCACAGCTTGCTAAGTGAGTACTGCCTTTTGTCCAAGCTAGGACCTAAGTCTTGATGACTGTTTAAGACAGCAGTCCCAGTGCTTATGAAGGATTGATGTTCTGTCTTCAATATGTAGTGAAAGGGAGATCTTTTTTTCTTTTAAAAAAACCCTACACGTAATTTGGATGAAATACATACAAACTCAAAGTACCTTGTTTTGCCCTTTTGCTTTCAATGTCATGTTTGTCAGTCACAGAGTGAGTGGCTAGGCCAGGTCCCAATTTCCAGAAGCAAATAAGTAGTATAGCACATAATGGTCCAGATGTCTACCATCTGCTGGTGTCTACCAGGTACCTGAGCAAGCAGAGCATTCTCTTGACAGAACACTACTTCTTGACTTGCAGCTTAGTCTCTTCATGCATGGAAATCTGGGATGACAGCAAGACCACAGGTCTGCCTTGTGGAGCCTTTTGGAGGTGTGAAAGGTCCGTACTTGTACTGCAGGACTGTGTTGTTGGTGCATGGTTCATTCTGAGCTTTCGTGCTAATGCCTGTCTAGTACACCCAAGGGCAAAGTCATAAGAAACAGATTGTGTCAGGATGCCTGACTGATAAGAGTGGAATTGCATTGAGGCACACAGAAAAGACTTGCTACTGTTTAACAGCTCATTTCAAATTTGACTCATCCAGAAACAGCTTGAGATACAAAAGCAGTGTAAAAAGAAGGAATGCATGTGCGAGTGTATTCTTTCCAAGTTAGGAAGGATTTGCCCTACTTTTGAGATCAGAATACCTGTGTAATTCCCTGTTGCTGATCCAGCCTGTCTGCATCTTCAGGGTCCTCTGGTCAACCTCTTGCATATTACCTTTCTAAGAAAGGGCTTGAGGCTAGTCAAGCCATGAGAGAGGAGCTTGTATGTTAGAACAGATTAATGTGGACTGGTGTTGCTTTAAAAAGATGACAAAACAAGCAGTATCCCTATTGCTTACTAGGAGTAAAATTGGGTGTGTTTAAGAAAGTATCTGGTCCTTGACATTCCCATTATTTTGTTCTTGGCTCTGAAGTGTATGCCTGGGATTGAAGATTCAAACCAAATAAAACTTTCTTGCTTCTCAGATTTAGGTGAAATTTGTGTGCCATGGTAAAGGTGGAAACTACTGTCCATCCTTTCAGGGAAAAAGTACATGGCTGAGATTGCTAGGTGGGTGGAAAGGAAAGCAGCTTCACAATGGGGACAAAGGGATGAAAACTCAATGTGATAAAACACTGAGGCTGCAATTTGCTGTGCATTCAACATGCACTCTGTGTTTCTAGAAGGTGATTATATATACACACACACACACATATATATATACACACACATACATACATAATCATCTGTGTTGGACTGTTGCCACATGTGTCCGTGCAGTGTGAAGAGTGGTCTTAGTGCACTCACTGCCCTATTTAGAAGGTGGTACTGGAGAGAAATAGTGCTGTGAACACTTAAATTTAACTGGAAAAGACTGACAAGATTAGAGCTACTTTAGGCATTGTATGGTTTTATATCTTGTCCTGCCTCGTAAAAAAAAAAAAAAAAAACCAACAAAACACTCAAATAACTCCATGCTTTGTGCCCTAACTAAAAAAAGTCAGTCATAAATACTGAAAGAATGAAAGTTGTTTGGAGTTTCAAATCTTTCAGATCTTTGCAGGTGGATATATTTTTCCAAAGTTTTAGTGATTGCGATGTCCTTTTGGCACTGCAAGAGGCTACAGCTGAGCTGCAGGTGCTTCAAATGATACTTAACTCCATCTGCTTACTGTCAGGCAGGAGTTTAACTCTGTTGGGACTTCTCTTGATTGTACTGTGATAGTATTAACAGAGCAGCCATCCTAGGCATGTCCCAAAAGCTTGAGGTCTTCAGTGTTGGTCTATTGAAAACTCTTTGTGGGATTCTTTGGTGCCTTTTCCATTATTGTTTCTATCTGACTAATTTCTTCTCTTTGGAAAAAGCAGTAAGACCTCTTGATACATGTATTCTGAGCACCTAAGATAACAAATTCTGCTTTCTTAGTAGTGCCTTATGTGCCTGTTGTAAATTAGCATGTCCTCGCCTGCAGTCTGCATTCTGGTCTGGGCCTTTCAACAAGATGTTTCTACCCTGCTACAGCTTATTCAGTAGTAGTTTATTTCTAAGAGATTATGCGAGAACTCTTCCTCATGTAAATTCAGCTTTTGAAAGCATCTGTGTCTTTAACGTGCTCACCCTCTTCTCAAAATCTCTGTGCAGCCTGAGTTGGTGCTCTGAAGTTTCACTGTATTTAAAATAACACAGGCAAAAAAAGGGGCTGCTTTTCTTAAATCATAGAATCTCCTAGGTTGGAAAAGACCTCTAAGATCACTTAGTCTTTTCTTGCTGCTGATTGAAAAAAATGTTACAATAGTGGCTTTCTTCAGGGTATTTTTCAGGACAAGCCAAATCTTTCTTAAAGTGTTATCAAGTGCCTAGATAAGCAGCTACTTTGCAGCTAGAATCTTTGCAGTACCTGGGTAAGGAGGAATTAATTAGCAGCCTGAATCCTAGCTAGTATCCTCTTTCACTCTTCTCAGATTGCAAAGAATAAGGATGAGGAGGAACAAAATCATGTGATCTCTTCTCATGGCTTGATGCTGGACACCCTGAGGGTATTTATGCCTAGCTAAGTGTTGTTCAGTTTACATTTTCTCCAGCTATTCTCATGGAACACAGGGTCTTTGCAGAGTAGAGGGGGTTGGTGTTGCCTCCTTGCCTGACAACCTTGCTTATTTCCAATGAAACAGTCTCCTTGTCAGACAGAATGAGGAGAGATGCTGAGGGACGGAGGAGGCTATCGTAGCTTCCTTGTGAGGAACAAGAACAATCCTTGTCACTGCAGGCTTGTGTATGCTCATCAGTTTTCACCAAGGTTTAACTCTAATGTGGCTCTAGGGGGAGAAGGCATAACACTTTCCCCACAAACTTACTTCATTTGTTACCCATTTATCTCTAAGGAAACAGCAATATCTTTTAGTGTTTCCATTTGGTATGGGAATTTGTTGAGAGTAAAGCATGGAAGTAAATGTGTGAATATAAACACAACTGCATAGCAAAAATAAAATTGCTGCAAATATATTTAGAATACAGCAACATTTTACTTAGAAGCTGTTTTATGGCATGTGTACAGATGAGATTCTTCCCACATCCCTCTAGCTTGTTGGTCCTATTGTTAGAGAAGGTCTTTGTTGATAGTACAGGTGACTTTGCATTGTAGCATGATATATACAACCTGTTCCCCTTAACCCCTGAGGTTTCTGTGAAAGGTCACAATGGAGAGGCTGGAATTCCTGTGTTAATCACACTGAAGCAGAATCCCCATGCTGCTTTCCCCAAAAGATTAACAGAATGATACTTCATTGCTTTGAAGTGTGATCTCAGAGCATCTAGCTCTTGAGGATAGTTTCTTTCATGCTTAACATATGCATGGATTTTGTGTATTTTGAAATAGTGTAATTATTACTGATTGGAATAAAATGTGATAGTTTGTAGATGGTTGTCTGCTATTGCCTTTGTCCCACCAGAAGCTTTCAGTGAAGAGAGCAGCCTTTTTCTTTAGTCAAGGGGATGTTTTGAGGTAGTTAAGCTGCACCTATTATGCAGTTTCTAAAATGTAGCACAAGGTACAGTTTCTCTATAGGCTCAAAAATACACACATCAAAAATGGCCCAATGTCTGAGTTTGATAGTGCAATTTGGCAGCCATCTTTACATTTTTAAGTTGAAGGTGGTGCTGGTGTTACTAGGTTTGGGCTTTGGGGAAAGCATCTGAGAGAATGATCTATCTTTTTCCCCCCCTTAGACTTCAACTTACATAGCTAGCTCAAATCCAGCCATACCTTGTAATGTGGTATCAACATATCCCTTGCACTGTGAGAAACTGGTTTAATAATTAATGGGCCTTGGCATAGTCAATGTATCTGGGAGCTTTTGTAGATGCCTGCATTCCCCATGGTGTCTCAGTGGTTTTCTCTATTGTCTTTGGTCTGCTGTGGTGTCAGACTATACCAAGATCCCTAAGCATTGTCTTTAGATTCTGGATGCTCAGAGCACTTCTGGATTGGACTGCACCTTCAGGGAGAAGATGAATGTATCTGATTCTTACTGTTTTGTTCCAAAGCAGTCTAGCCTCCAACACTTCTATAAACAGGGTTTTATTATTGATACCTGTTTACACACCTGAATTTCCCCATCTTTTTCCTCCAGTTTTATGTATAGAAAAGCTATGGATAAGTTGTGGGGTTTTTTTAATGGAATTGTTGTATATAATGCTTTAGTTCTGTCACTGTTGATAAAACAGTGTCATGAAGACTGCAGGGCAGGGAGGAGGTACTCACTTTTGTAGTGGGTATTCCAGATGTTTATGTACTGTGTCTAAGCTTGCAGTAGAATACACAAAGACCTTAGTGAAGGGCCCCCAGATGTATCCATGGGTAAGTTATTTGTCTAGGTTTTCTGAACAAAGCAGGAGCAGCTTAACTGTCAAGCTGTAATTAGCACTTTGCTCTAACAGCTCTTTCCCATAAGAATGACTTGGGGGTGGTTACTAAACAAATTCCAGACTGGAATGCTGAACATATGGTGTTGACTTGTGTTTACTGGAAAAGCAAATACTGACAAAGACCTGAGAAATTCCAGTTTTTACATAGTGACAATTATTCCAACTGGGATTTGATGCAAATCAGATCTTTCTGTTAGCAGTTTCTGTGCTGGAAGGCACATCGGTTTATCTTTTTGTTGCAAACCACTTCTGTTTGACTTAAATCACATCACTAATATATTTTGAATAAATACTTTTGGCAAGGCTTCAAGAGGGTTTGTTATCTTTTAATTGATTTTTAGATTATGCGGCCAAGGGAGAGTAACTTCAAAATAAAGCTGCTAGCAATTTTCAGAAGTGTGTAAGAAAATATGCAGTATCTAACCTTTTGAATAAATCAGTATTTGCAAAAGCAGGTTCCAAACTAACAAAGCCAACCCTGCAGCAAATTATGTGCACGTTGTCTTAATGACTTGAGATTTCAGGTATGTAGAATGAAATTTCCTATTTTACTTCCTATGTGATCATTGTAGCAAATCATGTTCGTAGAATGGTAGTGCTTGGAAGGGACCTCTGGAGATCTTTAAGTCCGTGTCCCCTACCAGAGCAGGTTTTCCTGGAGCAGATCATACAAGAACATGTCCAGGAAGGTTCCCTGATCTGTATGGTTATCCTGCGCAGTGGGGTAGCATAGATGTTTGGTAACTGCAAAATCTGACTTAAATTTGTGAAGAAATACTTGCATGCATTTCTACAATATTCAGAGTTTTTGGAAGTGTATGATTAAGGGAAATAGCTAGAAGATTGATTGCAAAGGAAGTTAGTGGGCATCTGGGGTCATAGCAACCAGAGATGTTGCTGCATCAGGTCTTGAGATGAGGAAAATAAAAACTCTTTATAGAAAGAAAGGTCTGCAGTTATACATCTGCCTCTGGGATCTGTATGTTTTCCTTTTTCTGAAAAAAAATGCATTGTGTTTTGCTCCAACCTTAAAAGTTCAGAAAATGTCTACTTTATGAGGCTTCAACTGTGAATATTGGCTTGTGCTATTTCATTGTCTTGTCATTCTGCCACCCAGGATCTAAAAAGTGAATGATCCTTTCCTTGAAAGGGAGAGATGGCTCAGTATCCTTAGTGTGCAGGAGGCACAAGCATAAGCAGCTGTGATGTATGCTGCTGTTACTGGAACAGCTATGATAAGCAAGTGTGGTATCTTTGTTCGTTTGTCCCATTTGGCCTTCCAGCTGTTTTCATTCCAAGCATCCCTATGGATGGACTGCCTCTGCTAGAAGTTCCTGGTTGGATGGTTTGCTGAGGGGCCATCAGACACCGAACTGGTCCATTAAGAGAGGCATCACACACGAGAATGCGTGGATGATTAGTGACAGGCTGTAGCTAATGCCCTAGCAGGCATCTTAGCAGTGCTGCATGAATGGGTGCCATGAGTGTGCCGGGTCAGAGGAGAACAAAGTTACTGCCTGTGTTGTCAGTGGTGGGGAAGAGAACTGTAGCCCGTTGCTCATGTGGCTTTAAGCTGACAGCACTGTCATTGTGTCTTTAACGTACGGCTTATGTCCAAAGAAAATGTCTCCTACACTAAAAAAACATGTTCTCTCAGGGCCTCACGAGAAGTCTTCTTAATTGATAATTTGGACATAATTAAAGCCCAGTGTGTCAGTGTCACTTTTCCATTCATATTGATTCACAGATGAAAGAATACGTGGCAAATGCCCAGCGTAATTATGCTCATTTCTAGTGTTTCAGCTTGTATAATACTGCCCACCTTTCCAGAGAGGTCAAGTTACTGGTTCAGACATTGGAGTTCAATGCTGTACCATGTGCTAGAGAGAAACCGCAGACTAACAAACGTGTAAGTTTAGGGTTTTTTTCTTGCGGGGGGGTGTGGGGGGGTTGTGTTTGGAATGTGAAGTCCCTCTATTGGTATCTCTTTCTGGTGGACAAACTGCTGTAGACTGCTTCAATGACCCTGACAGTTGTGCACAAATTGAAATATGGAAGGCAAGAAGCCATGGCCGAACAATGATTACTTGGCAGATTTTCATACACAGCAGAGTTGATACTGGGCAAGCATGCTGAGCCTTGAAACTGACCTGATAAAGCAGTGTTGCAAAGTTTGTGCTGTACCTTTCATCTGCTTTTCCACTTGCCCTCTCCCTCCCCACTTTCTGTGGGCGACTGGCCTTGCAAAGGACAGCCTGGAACTTGTCAGCCTGTGCACAATCAGCCAAGGTTGATTTGTTCTGGGACAACCTTCACATTCTATGGACTGTGCGTAGAGGGGATTTCGGCAATTTTATACTATTATTTTGTCTATTCAAGGGAAGCATATGATGAGAAGCACACATTTCACATTGGTGTTTTCATCCAGTCTGATTTGAGAGATTAGGTTACTGTTAGATTACAAACTTAACATCTGTGAGCTGGAGCTTGAAAATCTAGTGTATAGTGGGTTTTTTGTTTTCATTTTTCATATATATGTGGAGAGAGAAACAGTACTGCTATTGTAACGATAGTTTGCATAGATGATCTTTGCAAAAGGGGCAGCAGTATTGCCATTCGCGTGTGTCCTTTGTGGTTTCTAGGCTGGGCCTGACCATCACCACATGTTTCATCTTTGATGTCCCCTTGCTAGTCTTCCTTGCTTATGGTTGTACTGTCTACTGTTTTGTTTGTGGAACACAAAGTACGAATGATTTGGCTTGAAATGATATCTGTGAAAGCTGTTTTTTTTTTAAGAACTAGTTGTTTGATCTCTGGAACACAATGTCCTTCTGTTGGAAGCCACGTGCATCTTTGCTTAATTTTCCTATTCACTAA
This sequence comes from Upupa epops, assembly GCA_013397515.1. Lineage (NCBI taxonomy): Eukaryota > Metazoa > Chordata > Aves > Bucerotiformes > Upupidae > Upupa > Upupa epops. Next base: position 61,800 of record VZRI01013546.1, read on the forward strand.
ATCCCTGTAAATGTTTATTTTTGACTATCAGCCCTCATCTAGAATCAGTCGCCATGTCTAGAACCTGGTGTTCTTTAAGGTGTAAGGACATGTGGTTATTATGGATTAACTTCTTCACGGGAGGGATTTATTTTAGAATATTAATTTTTGCTTTTATTCATATCATTGATTCATAACATCTGAGACAGCTGTCATACTTTTTCCTTTTGCCCAAATAATATGACAGTGACCCTCAGTGATACATGACTGCTTTATGCTTTTGATGATACTTCTTGTAGCCTGCTGTAGCAAGGAGCACACCAACCAAAAACACTGCAGCTTGAGGTAACAAACCACTGAATTTTCAAAGTTTTAGGCTGGAAGTATGGCACAGGCTTATTCTTATCTTGTTTCAGTAGTGGATACTTTTCAGTGCTGCTAAGGGAGTGTGGGGTGGACATTCAGCCCCAAACAGAGGCCACTGTAGCTCTTAAAGAACTTTTGTCCCTTAGGACTGTAATCTCTTTTCCTTGTAAGACAAAACAGTGACTTTCACAGCCTTTCCTAATGTCTGCTCTCCTTAAGAAAGCAAGCACAGATTTATCATGTGGGGTGTTGCTTGTTAGAGACATTTTATGACATGCTAACATAATCAAAGGATATAAACTGGATAAGGCATGTCATATAGGCTATAACTTGTGTATTGAGAAAAGTTAAATGAAGATGATCTGTAGTTGAGGGTTTTCCTAATTTTCTTTCTTGAACCACTTTCAGATTTCACACCATTGTTTCAGTTGTGATACCTCCTGGCACATGCATTCCTTGCCTAACATTTAATAGCTACTAAACTGGCTCTGTAAAGCCCATCCTGATTTGAAGGCCTAGGAAATACTTTGGTTTTAATCTGAGTTGCATTTTGGTAGATTAGTCTTGCAGGCAGGGAACAGTTAGGTATGTCTGAAGAGGGTTGTTATGCTGAAATACTAGATTACTGTAAAGAATTCTTTACCCATACATACAGGATCAAGGTTGTTCTTTATTACAGCTTTATGTAAAGATGAGAGCTAGCTCCCACAAATCTAGCTCTACCTGAAAGTCTTAGAGTTCATTTTATAGATGAAAAAGGTAGATTGACATAAGAATTGGTGCATGAAGAAAATACAAATCCACTAAGTATACTGACTACAAGTGTAAGGCTTGTCTCTGGTGGTCCTCAAGTGTCTTACTGGTCTGGTGGTCCTTAAGTGTTGCCTAAAGTGACTGTCTACACCCAAACTAACACCTGAGGTATGAATGAATAGTATCTTTTGTTCAGCTTTTCATACAAAAAACTGATGCAGAAAAGATAATTAGGCCTACTTTTCTCTGGCATTAAAGGGATGTATGAATAAAACTTGCTTGTGCTGCTGTTTACCTCCTGATTCTGAATGAATCCCTGAGTCCCTGTATGGAATCATCATAGAATCAAAGAATGGCCTGTGTTGGAAGGGACCTCCTAAAGTCATCTGAAATGATTAAGGATATCCTCAACTAGATTGGGTTGTCCAGAGCCATGTCCAGTCTCACCTTGAATATTTTCAGGGATGAGGCCTCAACTACCTCCCTGGGCAACCTGTTCCATTCTTCAGCCACCCTCCTACTAAAGAACTTCCTAACATCCAGCTTAAATCTACCCTTCTCTAATTTGAAACTGTTGCCCCATATCCTATAACTACAGTCCTTTATGAAGACTCCTTTCCAGCCTTCCTATAGGCTTTCATGTACTGGAAGATTACTGTCAGGTCTCCCTGGAGCTTTTGCTTTTCCAGATTGAGGAGCCCTAGCTCTGTCAGCCTGTCTTCGTAGGAGAAGGGCTCCATCTGCCTTCATCATTCTTGAGGCTTCTTTGTGCTGCGAGTCATCAACTTTTTCAGAAATGTGTCCATTTCTTTTTAAAGCTCAGATTACTGTCTGCCATTTGAAGATCTCCACTGAAGTTGTGGTTGTCACAGCACTGTTTGATCTACCAAGCAAAGATCTCTGGTCAGAAAGCCTGTGGGGACCCTACAGTTTGCATAGGGCAGTTACTGGAGCATTAGAGTCAGGTGTGTGGCTGCAGAGGGTGTAGTGAATGGTGAATTAATCTCACTTGACTCATAGGTAAAGTTGTGTTTGGCACATCTATTTATATGGCTTGCTGGTTTATACTCCTTGATCATTGTTTTGAACAGGTTTTTTTGATGGAGACTGAAGCCTTCACCTAAATATTCACTTGTGCTATATACAATTTACATTCAGACTTTGGGTCAAAAAATTTTGAAGGGCACAGACTTTTATTAGTCAGTCTGAAAATTACTAATATGTTAAATGCCTTTGTTTTCTAAAAGTGAACAAGTGGTTTATGTTTTATAGAGACACTTTCTGAATTTTCATGATCTGGCATATTTTGGGCCACAATCTGAAATTATTACTTTAGCATGTACTTATCAAATGCAATTTAATTTCTCATAAATCATCGACTATGCTTTTTACAGTGGTCTAAGATTTGTATTCATGCTGGTGCACATGGCAGATTTGCCTGGGCACTTTGAGATTGTGAGCAAGCACAAAAGGCTCCAGGAGGAGTTTGATGCAGCAGCACACTTTATCCTAGGCTAGCATTTGTCCCTGTACTTTTGCTACAACAAACAGCCTGCTTGTTGGAGGCTGGTGACGGTTTTAAACCACTGCAGTACAAGGTGAAGCTGCCCTTGTGTTGTGACCTCTGCCTGTGCAAATGGTCTGAAATGTGAGAAGCCAGCCTGCCAAGTTTTAGCTGAGCCGGTGTATCCCATTTACCAGCAATGCGAGCCTCTTTGCTAAAGTAGCTCATGCATAAATTCATGGCACTATCCTTTGCAGAATGACCGAGTTTCTTGAGACAGGCTCTATGAACAAGATTGTCTTGGAAATGGTGAGGAGGATGTTGGGACTGTACAGAGGTTATTTAAACACAAATTGGCTATGATGCTTTGCAGTAAAACACTTCTCCCTGACTTTGGCTTATTTGTGCCAGAGCAAACAACCTTTATGCATAGTTTCATCCTATGTTATTGGGCAAGGTACAAGGCTACGGGTTATATGTCAGATGTTGCCCTTCCTTCTATCTTTCTGGCTGCTCTACACCCAGTGCAGAGGCACATGAAGCTCTAGCTCCATATGTTATTCCTTTAGAATGTGATTTAACAACTCACCAGGAGCTCAAAGTCCATTTGCACTACAAGAAGAGCTGATCTCTGCACCAAGACATCAGGTTCAGCAGATACATTGTTCTGGCTTGTTGGAAGTTGCTTTTGGCAACTATTTAGCCATTTTTTAATGTACTAACATTCACGCTATTGTCTGCTATTAAAAATCTATTAACTGTCAAACACTAGAACTGCAGTACCTGGCAGAATAATTAGAAGATTGTAGGATGAATTGCTGCAGGTGAATGACAGACAAACACACACAGCTACATTGAGATGTTGTCCTGAATCCTTTCGCCCGAGTCCAAGGAGACTGTAAGTAGACCACCTCATGTCCTTCCTCCTAGCAGTCTAGGATACTTACTGTAATCAGTAAAACCATTGATTGATATTAAAGAATTTAGTGCTATGTGCAGCACTGTGTAAATGAAACTGAGCTGTATGACACCTTCTGAAACACCCCTCCATAGAGGGTTATTCTTTGGTGTGAGTCTTTCATGTGAGTAAGAATGCTTGGGGCACGGTTGTGTGACCAGATGGCTTGGGGACATTCCAGAGGCAGCAAAGTAGCACGTTATGGTGGCGCCTTGCCCAGATGAATTAGTGTCTGTACAAGGTTAATTAGCGTGGTGCTTTGTGTCATGCAGGCATAGCCTGAGTTACTTCCTTTAGCAATTATGATAACTTTTTCTAGTGCAGATTGAATATTGCTATTGACTAGTTAAAAGACTTTCTGTCCAAAAATTTAGACTATATTCACCAGGAAATAGTGTCTCAGCATTAGAAATTTTACCTTCAATTGTATTTAAAAATGTCTTCCTAGCAACAGTGTAACTTTTGGTGCTATGCACATCACATTTAACTGATTTTGAAGTGTTTAATGTAACATAGGAGCTACTTCTCTGAATTATCCAGTCATGTCTTTTGCAGTTGAGGGGGTTGTGTTCTTTCAGACAAAATTTTCAGCATAAATTCCTCTCTAGGTAAGTTAATCTCTCAGCTGGCTGCCAGAAGGAGGTGTATATGTGTTGGAGGAGTGTGTGTGAGGTGTTCAACAGTATTAAAATGGAGAGAAGATGGGATACATGTGTTATCCACCTGTGGAGAACTTGTTAAGCTAGAGTATGCTGTGAAGTACATAATGAAACCATGTCTTTAAGAAATATCTGTTGCATAGAAAGCTTTGTTTAAATATTATCAAGGTTAAGGCTTCCTTGAAAAATTTTCTCCCTTTTTATGTACAGTATCTCAAGCCTTAACTCTTTTAATTCATGCTTCTCTCTGCTTCTACTTAGCACTCAGTTATACTAATCATTGAGTCAGTTTACTGCCTGGGAATGAATTTAGGTTGCCATTTGTGAGGGAGTTTAAAACAATGATTTGATATGAGGTTTGTAAGTCCATTTAGTACATATTGAAATTTTGCTTACTGTTATGTATATATTTTTTTTTAATCCCCATTTTGTCAGAATGCTTTCTAATGTTTTGGTGTTTTTATTAATACATGTTAGGGTGTGGCTGCTTCTCCCCTCAAGGGGAGAAAATGATTGTGCAGCATAGTATATTTTTGTTTTGCTTGGGCTTGGATGTGTGGGAGTTAGATGATTTTGTCTGCATGCCTACTGTGATCTGTTTGGGGTAGAAAGAAAAAAACAAGCATTCTTTCTATCTGGTGTGGAAAAACAAAGGATGTGATAAAATCTCTAGATGTTTTATAGCTGTAGTGAGATGGTGGACAAGTTCTTTTCCTGGGCACCTAGTGATAGGATGAGACAGCATGGCCTGAAACTGTGCTGGGGAGGTCTAAGGTGGATGTTAGGAAGTGCTTCCTCATGGAAAGAGTGATCAGACATTGGAGTGGACTGCTGAGGGAGGAGGTGGTGGAGTCTCTATCCCTGGAGGTGAGGTGTTAAAGTTGGATGTGGCAGTTAGTGCCAAGGTCTAGGTGACTGTGATGTTAGCTTGATGATCTTTGAGGTTTTTTCCAGCCTCAATTCTGTGATTATGTGAAAACAGCTCCCAAAGGATTTCTGATTTTTCTGTCTGCTTTGACAGAGGAGCAACTCGACAAGGCTGTTAGCAGAACCTAGCTTGAGCTTCAAGGTGAACTATTCCTGGCTGTTACTGTGCTTAGAAACTGGTCTGCAACAGCTTTGAGCACAAACACGTCTGCTGAATTATGCAGAGTACCTAGTACAGTGTTTATACTTGTGGAAAAACATGCAAAGGTGAAATCTATTAGAACAAACCACATTTCATGAGAACACAGCATGTCCATGGTAGTAGATGTTTGAAAGACTAGGGAGTTTTTGTGTCCTTGAGTAGTGGTCCAGGGTGTGTAATTATCAACTAATCATCTTGAGTAGTCTTGAAACATTCAGAATTTTTACAGGAGTCTGTTGTAATCTTTAATACAGAACTTAGCGCAGGAGGTTATACAGAAATGCAGTAATTGTGGTACCACCTATTGTATCTTAAGGGGAGGAATTAGTTTTCTGTCATCTCAAATTTCTTAATCCATTAGTTTTTAAGATTATGTAAATGAAGATAATTATAACAGTCTTGCAATATTCTCACACTTAAATGTATGAACAACATTTGTAGGGTACCATGAATAGCTAACACACAGTGTAAACAAGTTCTATTTTACTTTAGATGCAAGTATAAATATAGTAAGGGGGAGGGAAGATATTTTCTTCCATTCCCTTGGGGAAAGAGCAATGAATGTGTTTTAAATCCAAACTCCAAGCTTAGAGTTTTCTGGTTTTGTAATCAATGTTACATCTATGGATTATCCTTCTGGAATCTAAGGTCTCCAACTTAAACCACTGTCCCCTGCTTCCACAGACAGACCTCTGTAGTTTCCCTTCAAGTATTCCCATTAATTTATGATGGCAATTAACCCATAGGAGGCTGTTTTAGGCATTTGCAAGTGATGTAGGGTTAGAATGGGAAAGGGGTGGTGGAGTAGTATATGGTGTAGGGACATTGGACTGTGACATGCTTTCAGTGCTAGTTTGTTTAATTCATTATAACAGCTCTTTAATTCTCACCTGGTATTCCTGGTTCTACCCTTGCACTCCATTGAGCCTGTTTATCTGTAGTTCTACTCACTTGGACAATGATTGCCTCAGATTAATGCTTGACGGAAGTACTTAATTAAAGCTTGGATTATAAAGTGTCATTTCCCTGAAACAGTGTTAAATGGTTTTGAGTAACCATGTTCTTCCATAGCTACCAAATGTCACAGCAGCTGTGCAGTGGTAGCCATGCAACCATCCACATAGCCACATATGAATAGGGTGCAACTGATGGGAGACAGAGTCACACTCTGCAACTACTTGATAGGACATTGTAGAGAGGTAGAGATTAGTCTGATCAACCAAGTGACAACTGATAGGACAAAGGGAAATTCTAGAATAGCTAGTGTTGGAAGGAACCTTAAAGATCATCTAGTTACCACCCCTTTGCATAGGCAGAGAAACTGTCACTAGTTCAGGTTACTCAGGGCCCCATCCAACCTGCCCTTGAACAGTTCCAGGGATGGGGCAGCCACAACTTCCTTGGGCAACCTGTTCCAGCATCTTGCCACCCTCGCAAGAAACAATTTTTTCCTAATGTCAAACCTAAATCTCCCCTCTTCAAGTTTGTAACAATTTTCCTCTGTTTTCTTACTATGCACCCATGTAAAAAGCCCTACCCCCAGCTTTCTTGTAGGCCCTCCTGAGATATTGAGAAGCTGCTAGAAGGTCACCTTCACAGCCGCCTCTTCTCCAGGCTGAACAGCCCCAACTTGTTCAGCTTGTCCTTACAGAGGAGGTGCTCCAGCCCTCTGATCATTTTATTTGCTGCTCTCAGGACCTATGTCCTTTGTATGGTGAGCACTCCAGAACTGGACACAGTACTGCAGGTGGAGTCTCACAAGTGCAGAGTACTTGTGAGGGATAATCACCTCCCTCAACTGACTGTCAATGCTGCTTTTGATGCAGCCCAACTCATGGTTGGATTTCTGGGCTGCAAGCACACACTAATGGCTCCTGTTTAACTTCTGGTCCACCACCACCCCCAAGTCCTTCTCCTCAGGGCTGTCCTGTCTTTTCTCCTCCCAGTCTGTATTTGTGGATGGGGTTGCCTTGACACAGATGCAGAACCTTGCGCCACTTGCCCTTGTTGAACTTCATGCAGTTTGCAGAAGCCAACTTCTTGAGCCTGTCAAGGTCTCTCTGGGTGGCATCCCTTCTGTCCAGTGTGTTCACTTCACCCTACAGTTTGGTGTCATCAGCAAACTTACAGAGGGTACATTCAATTCCATTGTCTATGTTGCCAACACGGATGTTAAACAGCACTGGTCTGAGTACTGACCTGTGAGGATGGCCACTGGTCACACATCTCCATTTGGACACTGAGCCATTGATTACAGTGCTTTGGGTGCAACCATCCATCCAGCTCCTTATCTTATGAGTGGTCCATCCATCAAATCCATATTCCAGTTTAGAGGTCAGAATGTCATGTGGACCAGGTAGACATCTGTTGCTCTGCCTTTGTCCGATGAGACTCTGACCTCATCTTAAAAGGCCACCAAGTGGTTCAGGCAGGACTTGCCCTTGGTGAAGCTGTTTTGGCTGCCACCAATCACTCTACCTGCTTGTCTTCCCAGAGCCTTCAGCAGTATCTGTTCCATGATTCTGCCAGGCACAGAGGTGAGGCTGACTGGCCTGCAGTTCCCTGGGTCATCCTTTCTTCCATTTTTGAAAATGGGGGTTATGTTTCCCCCTTTTCAGTCAGTGGGAACCTCACCAAACTGCCATGACTCTTCAAATTTGATGGATGGTGGCTTTGCACCTTCACCCACCACCTCTTAGTGGTTCTGGCCTCAACATTGTGGATGTGGGGTGAACTGAGGATCCCCTCTCCCATCCTCCCTAGTTTAAAGTTGTCCTAAGTTGGCCAGCCTCTGGCCAAAGAATCTTCCCCCCTTCTCTGAGAGATGGACCATGTCAGTTCTCAGAAGAGCAGGTTTATCAAAAAGAGGTTTATGGTTGAGGTAACCAAAGCCCAGATTATGACACTGCTCCTGCAACCATTTGTTGACTTGACTAATCCTGTCTTCTATTTCCTGCCCTTTTACTTTGACTAGGGGGATTGATGAGAACACTACCTGTGCTCCCAAGTTATTCACTGCTGTTCCCAACACTGTGTAATCCTTCCTTACAGTTTTCATGTTAACTATTTCTGTATCATGGTCCCACATGAAATAGTAATAGAAGACAGTAATCAGAAGAATACAAGACTTTTGGCAGTATCAGTGATGTCCTTAATTTGTGCCCCTGGTAAGCCACAGACCTCTCTCATAACTGGGTCTGGTTCTGCGAACAGATCCCTCAGTGTCCCTGAAAAGAGAGTCTGCTACTACTGATACCCCTTACTGTTTCTTCTAGGCACTGTTTGTTATACAGAGAGCTGAGTTGGCTTCCTTTCTCTGTTCTGGTGACTTAATTTGCTTGGGCTGTTCTTTCACTTCAGTTTGTAGAACTGCAAAGTGATTCTGCAAGGGTTTGGAGGAGAGTCTGTTGTTCCTTTGGGATTTTGTCTTGACCATCTTCTATTCCTCTTTTTCTTTGCTATCTCTGTCCACTTCCCACCAACCACCTTTCTGTGTTGGTTGGTGAAGCTGTGTGCTCCCTCTCTGGCTCCCAAATGCCCCTTAGCCTTCTCATGGCCTCCTGCAATTCTGCCACCTGCTGCAGAAGATCTTCCACTTATTTACACGTTGTACATGCAGGACTGACATCAGTCCCTGCCTGGCAGGAGACGTTTTTGCATTTCCCACAACCTGTGGCCTGTGCCTTACCTCTGTCTGGGTAGAGGCTTCTGTCACTACCATAGTGGATGGTGCAGACTCCTCCAGACATAGGCGCAGCTCTGTGCCTGGTGCTCACTAAGCAGATAAAGCCCTTCACAGTCAAATAGTAGCGGCTTCCAGATCAAAGGCCCTGGTGATCCTGGGGTTTTCAACCACCCTGACATCTGCTGTAGGGACAATACAGCAAGGCACCAGCAATCCAGGATTGCTTGGATTGCATCGATGACACCTTCCTTTTCCAAATGGTGGAGTAGCCAACAAGAAAAGGTGCTGCACTGGACCTTGTTCTCACCAACAGGGAAGGGCTGGTGACCAGTGTGAAGCTCAGGGACAGCCTTGGCTGCAGTGACCATGAAGCAGCTGAATTTAAGATCCTCGGGGCAACCAGGAGGAAATGTTGTAAGCTTACAACCCTGGACTTCAGGCATGCAGACCTTAATCAGTTTGATCTGCTGGCCAAAATACCATGGGATGAAGCCCATGAGGAAAGAGGGGCCCAGCTAGTTAGTATTCAAGGATC
>VZRI01013547.1:13499-26077 GCA_013397515.1 Upupa epops
CGGGGCTAAAGCGCCCTGATTGACAACTCTCGCAGCCAATCACCGCTCAAATGCCGCGCTAGCCCCGCCTTCACGCTTCGCGCATGCGCGGCCGCGGGGGATGATGGGAGTTGTAGTCCTCCGCCCCTCCAGCGCCCTCTGTGGGCTCTCGGTTCGTTCCGGTTATTTCGATGTTCCTTGTAAAATCACCTCCCTTTCCTGGGTCCTTTTTTCCCTTCTCTCCTGGAAGGTGGTGGAGGGCAGCGAGGACCTTCCCAGGCCACTCATTCTCCACACAGCCATGGTGGGTGGATTGAAGGCCTCATCCTCCCCCAGAGGCCTCAATGATAGGGTGGCTACTATGTCCTTATAGTGACTACAGGGCCTTATGGAGGCTACTGAGATCTTATTGTGTTTGCTGGGCTTTATGGTGGCTACTGAATCCTTACAGCAGCTACTGGATTGTTTCAGCAGCTACTGGGCCTAACGGGGGCTACTGGATCATTATAGCAGCTACTGGGCTTTATGGTGGTTACTAGATCTTTACGGCAGCTGCTGGGCCTTGTGGTGGCTACTGGATCCTTACGGCAGCTGCTGGGCCCTGTGGTGGCTACTGGATCCTTACAGCAGCTGCTGGGCCTTGTGGTGGCTACTGGATCCTTATGGCGGCTACTGAGCCTTAACACCGGAAGGGTGCTGAGCATGACCCCATTCCCACCATTAGTATTTGTCCCTCAACCCTCACTTGTTCCCGCCACAGCATTTTGGGGTGAGTCACCCCGGGCAGGGCAGGGCGTCCCCTCCCTGCTGACTAACCCCTGCCCTGGGGGAGATGGCGCTGCCACGTTGGGGTGATGCAGCTCTTTTCTTGGGGTGGTGGGGTTCTGACCCCAGAGCTGGAGATGGAAAAGGCAGAGACAGATGGGGCAGGAGCTGCTGGGAAGAAGGAAGGATAGGTCTGGCAGGACCTAACCGCTGCTGCAGAAGAGGAAGACCAAACAGATAGGAGCTTGCTGCAACTGAGGAGGAAGGAGCCAAAGTCAGATCAGACAGGAACTCATCACTTAGCTAAAGGAAAAGGAGGAGGAAAGGGAAGGCCAGATCAGGCAGAAGCTTGTTGCTGCTGAAGAAGAAGAGAAGGGCCAGATGAGGCAATCCGCCCTGTACAGCTACCAGACCCCATCCAGCCAAGCCATCCCCTCTGGCATTACACACCTGTCCGCCACTATCTCCCTCTTGCAGGAGGAAAGGAAGGGGTAGGGAGGGTGAGGAGTGACACCTGAAGCTGAAGCACAGGCTGCAGCTCCCCATGGGGTGGTGGGGCCGCATTTGGGGACCGTAACAACCCTGGGTAGTCAGGCAGGGTCAACATTGGCTCCTCAGGGAGGAAAAGGAGGAGGAGTGGGACAGCGAGCCCCATCCCTGCTTTCTAGGGCAGCACAGGAGGGATGTTTGGCCTCCCTAGATCTGGAGCCTCCCTTTATTGAGCAGCAGTTCCCTGCTCCCAGCAAGCTTGTTTCTGCCAGCGGGATCGGGGGCACCCACTAGCCCTAAGGCCACCACCACAAGCAAGACAGAGCGATGCTTTCTGCTTTTATTCAATTAATGCAGCAATCTATACAAGAGAAAAAAATAATAATGAAACCATGAAATTCCAAACCCTGACAAGTAAAGACCCCAAATTCTTCCTAAGAATCAACCAGAATTAAAAGATTTAACACCCCCCTCCCCAACCCCACCCCATCCCAAACCCCGCGTCAAGACTGTACATAAAATAATCTCTGCCCCATTTACAGCGTTTCACACACGACTTCTTCGTATCTCAAACTTCCCGACTGTACAACTTTGTTACAAACCACGCTTTTTCCTAGGAAAAGCTGAAGGAACAACAAAAAAAATATTGCCACTTTCTTTTGGATTTTATGGGGTTGGTTCTGGGGGAGTGGGGTGGAGGGGTTTGTTTTTGTTTTTCAGGTTGATTTGTAAAAATAACCAACGGAAAACAAACCAACCTGAAGAAATCTTTAAAATTAAATTGAAAAAAGATGAATTCAAGTCAGACAGAACTTTGTCAGAGTGGGCAGGGAGAGGTTGGGGAAGGAGCAGAGAGAAAAACGTCTCCAACTCAGGATTTCTCTTCCCCATCGGGAAAGGGAACACTTTTGGCAGAGAAAAGATTCTTTGCTGCTGTTAGGGGGTGGAGATCCTGGGGGGTTCCCCCTCTGAGTCCTCCCCTCAAAGCTACCCACCAAGATCACACTGTGCTGGGTGCCAACAGCACTGAGAAGTCATCGTTGGTAGGAGCTCTCACACTGATAGAATCAGTCTTGTGCCGGTGCTGGCTCATCCCTGGAGAGTGGGATGGTGGGCCCGTGCCCCAGCGACGGCCTGGGATGAGGTAGGGATTGGGATTGCAGCTCCTGACTAACAGCTGGCTGAGAGTTCAGCAGGTGCAGAGCCCCTCCTCAGGCCAGCTCACCCAAAGGCCAGCAGAGCACCTCCCTCCTCTCCCTACAGACAGGGCGAGCCCACATGAGTTCAACGGCTGAGTCTTCCTGCACTATGGAAAGAGCAACAAACCCCAGCTCCTCCTACTCTTCGCAGAGAAGCAGGGGTGAAGCCAGCAGAGCAGGGACAAACCTCCTCCTTCCTTAGGAAAGCCAGTCCTCAAGGGCTGGGCTGTGGGTCTGGAACCAGCACCCGGGATGCAGCCTTCTTCCCAGTTTCAGGCTGAGTCACAGCAAGGACAGGCTGTGGGTGGGTGAAGGGGAGGAGGCCAGCCCACACCGCTGGACCACACAGATGTGACAAGGCCAGTGGGGTCAGGTCAGTGCACAAGTCCATCCCCAGGAGCAGATGGGGAGATGTTTTACCTCCAAGCTGGAGCTCTTCACCCTGTATTCTGCCTGACCCAAAGCCTGTAGGCAGCCCAGGGTGGGATCCTCAAGCCCTAGTTTTACCAGATGGATAAAGGGGGTTGAGACACTGGGGTTGGTGTGAAAAATGTGTCTTCTGGTTTCAAATCTTGTTGTTCAGTGCAAATGAAGAGTTAACCCCCATGTTACCTCCCCTTAGACATCCGTGTGGATAGAAGATGTCTGTTCCAAGTGGAAAGATGCTCTGCCTACGCACTGGGGACTCCTCACCCAAGATGCTACGGGTCAGACCGGTTGTGTCCCAGTCTCCTTCTCTCTGAGGTGTCAAGCCACAACCAGTGAGGTGGAAAAGAAGAGCAGAGGGTGGTTGGAAAGAAGCTCCAGTGAGGAGCAGCTCCTGTCACTCCAGCCACGGCCACCAGCTCAGACCCTATGCACAGATCCCAGGCAGGGAAGAAGGAGGGGAGGGCTCTTGATAGTGCTGTTGGGGGAGAGGAAGGACACAGAGCGCAGAAGAACTGGGATGAGATCATGGTGCCACATTGGAGTAAGACCTCAGGATGCCTTTTTTGAGCTGAGACACCAGGGTAGAAGATCTGTATTGCAGAGGCAGGAGTACAATTGGGAACTGGAAAGGGAGAGAGCAGCACCCACAGCAGAGCCCAGCACTGAGGAGGGCATGGAACCCCTCCAGGATAAATCCCAAAAGACAATCTGAAGCAGCCATTGCCAGGGATCCCACTAACAGGTCTTCATCTTGCTGAGGGGGGTGTTTGCACCAGTCATCAGGAGGAGAAGGGATCAGTGCTCCTCACGTGTGGTTTTGCAAACCAAGCAAACCCCAAACAGGGGGTTTGTAGCCAAGAGCTGGCCTGGATACTCTGCAGAAAGCCGTGAGGGGGATGAAAAGCCCTTCAAGCACTACGTGTGGCTGCAAATGCTTTTTAAGGGGTTTAGCAGCAGTGGAAACTTGAACTGACAGATCTCCAAGCAGACAAGACAGGTTCCTCCTAAGACTGGATGTGAGGCTGTGCCTCTCCCTCCACACCAAGCCAATAGGGCTCTGATGGGATCAAGAGAATCACCAAGGACCTCACGACCTACCCCACACATCAGCAGTGAAGGTGATGGGCATTTCCCCTCGTACTGACGTGATCCAGCCTGAGCAATAACCCCAAGAGTGGCAGGAGCTGCAGATGTCAGTCAGGGAAGGTGGCCTCAGACGTCAGGAGATGGGATCAATCGTCAAGGAACGATGCTCTGGGGAACAATGGCCGGGCTTCTGTTTGACTGGGAACCCCTCAAGACAGCAGCAAATGGGTTTTAAAATATATTACATCTTTTTATTGCCAAGCGTGCAGACCACGAAGTGTGTGGGGGACGCAACACTAGGAGAAACTACAGTTTGAGGGGAGGGCCAAGCAGTAAAAATTTAAAAAGAAAGCCTAGTCCTTACAACTTGGGTTCAAAGAATCAACTGCAGCAAGGTTCTTAAAACTCTGGTTCTAAATATGGTGTCAGGGCCCCAAACCTCGGGAGGAGGGAGGCGATCGACCTTCTAACCCTAACGGGGCTGAATGCCCCAGCCTTCTCAGTATTGTCTGTAGCAGCCAGAAGACTCCCTACCCCAGGAATGCAGGTAGGGATAAGCCAGGGGGAGATGGGCGATGGCTGTGGCACCAGTTGCTGAATGCACTGAACTGGGGCCAAACCAGACCCTCACTCCCAGAGTTGGTATCAGAGGGGATGGGGCAGAGCAGCGCTGCCCAGTTCCTCCAAAGCCATGGCCCTGCCTGCACCTGCTCCAGCTGAGCACAGCCAGTCCCTCAGGATGGGATGCTGCATCACCTCCACTCTCTCCACCTAACAGGGGTACTGGGGCCAAAAGTCAGTCCCCAAGACAGCTCTCGTCAAGGGGTCCCAAGGCAAATGTCATCACAAGCACAACAGCTCCTCTACTCCTCTACTTCCAGCTCTGGGAAGCAGCAGGGACTCAATGCGGTCGCTCCATCAGCAGCCTCAGGGCTCCAATACGGATCTGGGGTCAGTGCTGGGCCAGCCTCAGCCACATTTCCATCCTTCTCAAGCAAAAAACACCCCTGGATCAGACCGGCACTGAGGAACCGGAGCTCAAGTACATTCTTCTTGGAGAGGACAGCGTGAGGACACGAGGCTGCGAGCCCACGCTGGGCTTGGGAACGAGGACCGGGAAAGAAAACTTATGGCATTTCAAACTGGTACTAAAGTGCAACGAAAACATCCTAAACCCTTGGAAATCCAATCGCAGGAAGAGGGGGGTCTGCAAAGCTTCAAACTTCCAGTTACTTCAGGGCACCTTTAAAACAACAACCAACCCAACAACAGCTCTGTAAAGAACAGACCAAGGAGCCCTTTGGTGAAGCAAAGAATACGAGACCACCGCAGAGAGTNGGGTTTCAAACATCGTATTTAGAACATTTGGAAAGGAAGAAAAGTTAAAGCAAAAGACAACAACAAAAACCCCTTAGAATCCTGGAGTCTTGCGCAAGGAAGCGGTTCGACTCCTTTGTTTGTTTGTTTTTTGGTGTTTTCAAAAGAAATCCCGACCAACCAAACAACCTGGCAGAACTTTATCTGCTTCCTAAGGGAGAGAGATGCCCATCTGACCCGTGACTCAGGAGACACCATGTGCACTGGACACGTTCCATCCTTACATATGTCTCAGCATTCCTCCATTCATACAAACAAAAAAATCGCTAGATCCTTCCTGTTTACTCTTCAGCCTGAAAGGAAAAACCAAAACTGAAGCTAGATGGAAGATAGCCAGAGGGAGGAGAAAGTTTTCACAGACTGGAGGCCAATCTCAGCTCGTCAGCTCCGCGAGCTTGCAAAGCGCAATCAATCAATCAATCCCTCAGTGCCGTCTCATTTTTACTTTCCTGGCTGGGCTGCCGTCCTCCTCTTCCTCGTCACAGTCCTCCGTGTACTCGTAAGACCTTCGCCAATAGTTCTCGGAGCTGAAGTTGCTCCGTCTCCTATGTTTTGGTAAGAGAACCGAGCGCCTGTTCTCCTCTTTATCCATTTCCAGGATCCGTGGCCTACGGAGAAAAGACAGAGGACATGGGAGTGAGGGCAGGGCTCGGGACTGTAGTGATACCACCACACTGCTTGACCAGGACTGGGCATCACCAGAGCAGGAAGAGGTCGCCAAGCTGCTCCTGTGGAGAGGCTGAGAACCTGGCTTTTGCTGGTGCAGCTCTTTCCTCTGCCCATGGCAGGTTTTGGTCCTTATCTCCACCTGGAAGACTCCTAACCTGCTCCATCATCTTTTTAAGTGCCACTTGTGGCTCCAAGCCACAGCCCTCGGGCAGAGGGGTCTGTCTCGCTTACAGCACAACTCACAGCATGGGGCTGAGCTCCTCTGTGAGCTGCTGGGGTGCCTGTGGGGCTGGATCAACCCCACAGCTCTGAACTCTTCCGTCCTCTCACCAGTACAGCTCTCAAACTTTTTACAAGGGATCTAGTGAAAGGACAAGGAGCAGGGGGTTCAAGCTGAAAAAGGAGGGACTGAGATGAGATCTGAGCAAGAAATCCCTCCCTGTGAGGGAGCCGCAGCCCTGGAACAGGCTGCCCAGGGAGGCTGTGGCTGCTCTATCCTTGGAAGCATTCAAGGCCAGGTTGGATGGGGCTCTGAGCAACCTGGGGAGGAGGTGTCACTGCCCATGGCAGAGGGTTGGCACTGGGTGAGCTCTGAGCTCCCTCCCAATCTAAACCAGTCTGGGATTGTATGATTAGCACAACTGTTATCTCTGCAAAGCTGCCTCTGCTCTCACCTGCTGGTGGGCTGCTTATTTAATTTAATTAACGAGTTGCTGGAAGAGATACCCAGTCTGTGCTGTTTACCCATGTTCTGCTCGAGTCTTTTGAGGCCAAAGGAAGAGAAAAACACGGTCTTGACACCCATCTGCTGCCAGGGGTTCGTGCAACCCCCACCTCCACCCCACAAAGGTCACATCAGGCTGAGAAACAGCTCTAACACCTCTGCAGATTTACCCTGCATGATCGCTCCTCTAGTCACACAACAGAGCTCACAGGTGGGGTGGCTTCTCCTCTCGACCTATCTGCCCAGTCAGTCAGAGTCCCAGTGAATGAACGCTGCTCATCCCCACCCTCCTCCCTTCAGGACAGGTTGAAACACAGACTAGGGCCACACAGCAGCCAAGACCTGGGTCCAAGCCAGCTCTGGGGTTTCTACGATGTGCAGGGAATGTCGCCTTGATCCTGGGGAAGCTCTGGAATTGGACAACACCAGAAACATCTCCCAACTCTCCGCTATCACTACGTTCACACCGAGTCCGAGGGAGGGAAGTCCCAGCTGGCTGAAACCTCACAGCAAGGAGCTCCCCGAAGGTCAGGTTTACACACACAGCTCTGGTTACCAATACACATAACAACAGCAGTGCTGGAATCCAAACAGCTCTGAGAAGCTTCCTGAGAAGACCTTCACCTTGCCCAGCTCACAAAACCCTCACGTACTCTCCCAAGGCTGCTTTCATAACACAGTTGAACGCAGCTGCACAGGTTGCTTGGCAATAGAGGTCAAAAATAATTAGCTGCAGGGAAACTATTGTTCTGAATGACTGCTTTATCAAGAGCCAGCCAAATCTATCGCTTCTTCATTATGCCACTCACAGGATAAACAATGTAAGCTGCTTACAGCTCCAGCTTAGCCCCCGCAAGCCCAGGAGGAGCATCTACAGCGCCTCGTTCTGATAAAGCAGACCTCAACACCCCAGAAAACACCCGGGAGGAGGTGCAGCTGAGGATGTTTTGAAGCGTGGTGTGCAGCCTCTCTTATCGAGGCCAAGAACCACACTGCCCCGACCCCGAGATACCATCCCAAAGGTTGCTCCTACCTGTGAGCGGCATCAGGATCTGCTTTGCGATGGGACCGCTTTGGTTTCAGGATCTGGTCCCGGTTGCTTCCTGATAGACGGTCAGAGTTATAACCTGGTGGCAACACAGAGCTACTCAGGGATTTTGTTTCCAATCGAGGTGCATCTAGTCTTGTTCTGCAAATGTTTAAAGAGAAAAGGGTTTGTAAGGAGTTGCCGTGGAACCACCAATGCAGAACCCTCCATCCCAGCCACGGAGCTCAGGAAGGGGGTCAGGACTGGTAAACTCAACAGCAGAACGAGCTGCAGCTCCGGCTTTAACCTTGGCTGCCTTGGTTAGAGGGAAGAGGAAGGCTTGGAGACACACACAGCCGTGAGGTGCAGGTGATTAGTGCTGGGCTCATTGAAGCCCCAGTTATGGGATGCAGAGTGGAGGCTCTGGAGCCCCTGTGAAATCACGGTGATTTGTCAATAACTCGCAGCTCCAGTTAAGCCACCCGGGAGATTCCCTGTGAAATTCATCATCACCTACAACAGTAATAACTGCTTCTATCTGGAAACTCCCTCCTACCTCAACATCTCGTGGGGTCAGGCATTTCTAAGGTTGATTAAGAGTGGAAGTACAAGTCACAGGGTCTAGCAAAGAGAATTCTGTCTCAAGTCACAGAGTGAAGCCCAAGAATGGACAAAACATGCTGCTGTGATCCAGAGCTGCCACTTTCAGGAGGATCCAAACCACTTCCCAGAAGGAAAAGGCACCCTGATGCTCTTGCTCCCTCCCTGGGATTAAGGGTGAATACAGGAGGGGTTGAGGTGAAAGAGAGGGGACAGTCACTATTAGCTCTGTAATGCTGGTCTTTAGCTCCCGAGGTTTCCCAGAGGAGAATCCTAATCTAAACTCCCATCAGGAAGCACATCCAGCTGCCAAGCTTCCTCTGCACCATTGGGAAGAGCCTCTTCAGCTAACCAGGCTGATGCCAGGCTGGCACAGGCAAAGCTGGCGAACCCCAGGTGAACCCAGGTCCGCCCAGCATGCCAGAAACAAGGAACACTTCCGCAGGCGGCTGCCAGGCTGGAGCCAGCACTAAGTCATCAGCAGCTCCAGGACTGGACCCAGTCCAGCATGAACACCAAAGGCATCACAGATCCTGCCCCGGACAAGTTAGGTGGTTTAAATACCTCTCAAATACTACAAACCTGCAATTAAAACAAGCAAACCACCAAATACCCTGCAAGGGCCCGGGAACTCCAGCCACGCGCTCTCAGTCCACACAGCCACGCACGTTTGAGCTGCAGGAGCAGGTATGGGGAGAGGCTCTATGAAATGGGAGAGCAAATTACCTACCGAAGTCAGGTTGAAGAGATTAACTCCTCGATGCAACTGCTTACAAATGGCAGCAGGAGCCCACTGAAATGACTTGCAAGAGCTGCTTCACTGGGGCTCATTTCTATCCCCTACCTCTTGCAGAATCTCATGAAATTCAGAGCATCATTCCCCACCCCCCACCTCACCCCCCTCCCCAAGCCCTGTCAGCCTCTTGGCTCAAAGTGTTTCCAAACCTCACTGGCTCTGATGCAGGAAACCCTGGGAATATCATCACGCTCCAGCACTGAAGTGTTTATGACCTACTTGCTCTGGAGCATCCTGCAAAACCCAGCCACTTCTCCAGCTCGTGAGCAGCTTCGTTCTGCTGCTGCCAGCGGAAACCGACCCTAGAACCACGTGCTCGGAGTAAAGCCAGAGCAGCTCCACGCTCAAATGTCTGGAGCCCAGCAGGCTCTGGCAAATCCCAACATCCTAGCTCCAAACTACAGCAGAGTTTATTCCTTTCTATAACCCAACAGATCACCTCCTGCTGGAAGCTCAACACTGATTCTCACCAGGAAGATGAGGAAGAGGAGTTTTACGAGGCCGCTGGCTGCTCCTGAACCTCTTGTGCAGCCGGTTACCAGAGGAAGTACCAGGGTTTCCCCCCCCGCCACTACCCTGGTTGTATAACAAACTATTTCAGACCTGACAAAGTCGCACGATTGAGGGATCGAGGACTAGCGAACGGCCTCTGCTGCAGCGCTCCGTTCCGCGGGGATACGAGCGCAGACAAAGGTCACATCAGCCCTGCTGCCCGTGCGTGTGCACACACGGGCCTCGGCGAGAAGCCGGCCGCGTCACAAGGGATAAGCAGCAATTAATAAGCTCTATTTGGCAGCACCCTTTGGCAAACAGGCTACTGCCGGGTGTTCGGCAGGGCTGCTAAGCTCCATGGAGATTACACACACACACAAGGCACACACACACACACACCCCCTCCCCTTCAGAAAAAAACATCATTACCAGGGGGTTTCCGCTCTGTTCAAGAGGTAAAAAAGAAACCGTGTTGTGGTTTCATCCCACCTGCCAGTCAAACCAGCCCGTGGCTGCCTGCGGATCACTGGGCAGAGAGACTCCTGCTCCAAACACAAATCAAGGCCTTAAAAACCAAGGGGAAACAGGAGATGCTGCCACAGAACGAACCAGATTCTTCCTTTATGCCAGTGGCTCTCACACCCAGCTTCTCTGTGGTGCAGGCACGGACTCCAAGGCTGCGTGGCTGAGCTACACAGGGCTCTATGAGGAGCTGAGAGGCTTTGTCTGTTCTGCAGTGAGGCCGCAGCTCGGCTGGGAATATCTCAGCCAGTGAAGTGCTCACCCAGCCAGACTTTGAGGAGAGCTGGGCCTGAGTGAAATATCTCGACACCCTCAGCTTGCAGAGGCTGGTGAAAGCAAGAGCTAGAGCTGCTTGAAACAAGAGTACTGGAGAGCTGCATGAGTTTGGGCAGCTTTAGTTTATCTAGCGCTGTTTCTCTTTTCTAGGGAGCTGCTCCATAGTCCACGACAGCTTCTCTATCCCAAAGGCAGCTTCAGGATTTGGAAAGCCTTCCCCCAGTGCTCATCAGCTTTTCCTTGACTGCAGTAATCAACGACACGAGTGGAACAGCCCTTGTGTCCTTATCACAACCCTCTCACCTTAAACCTCAGGCGCCAATAAGCAGCTATTGGGTGGTTTGGTTCTGCTCCATCTTTCTTTCATCCTTCTCTATCACCTGTCACATCTCACCCCACCTCGCCAGGTCTGCGCTGAGTTTTTACCTCAGGGCTGCTGGTTTTTTGCCATCATATCAATGGGTTTCTCTAACCAGACGTCCAACCCCACTCCGGCTCTGTGCCAGCTCTGCTCACGGTCGCCAGACCAGTTCTGAAACCACCCAAGCCATTCAAAACCTCAGTAAGTCCAAAGCTGGAACTCTTGCCTGCTAGCTCTGTGGCAGCCTGGGTCACAGCCACAGCCATGCCACCCATGCCCATGTTTTAGGTTGGGTTTACAGGACTTGGGTTGTGTGTTTTCACTTGCAGAGAGAATTCTAGACTGCAGAATCACCACTAACACCTTCTAAGGGACCATCAACACACGGCATCGCATTGTTTGGGTCTCCTAACAGGAAGAACTGATGAGAGAGGACATTTCTGGGCACAAATGGTGAGAGCTTGGGATGGGGTTGATTGATTTTTATCCACAGTTTCCTTAGGAGCTTGAGGAACAAGCACTGGTTGAACAAGAGTCATCAAAACAGAGCATCTTCTAAACCAGTTGACAGAGCTTGGCTCCCCAGCACTGAATCAAAGGACAAGCTCTAAAGTGATCACTAAATTCACTGCATTGCTTTCCCTTCAGACTGAGCATCTTCCTCCCTCTCCTCAGGAGATGAAAGCTATGTTAGTGAGAAAACCTTATCTGGAGAGAAGGAATCGTAGAGGGGAATGCATGCAGCAGCTTCAAAAGAGCATCCAGTTAACTCACAGGTTTGGGTATCACACAATCAGACACCCGAATCCACAACCCAACAGAAGGGAGACTGAGAATCCAGCTGTTGGGGTTAGGTAGCCAAGGCCAGGCAGGTGGTGTCTGGGCACAAAGAGCACTTGGCACTTGCAAATCCCGCCGTGAAGATGAGGTGCTGCTGCACAGAGCCAACAGGTGATTAACTCTGCAGCAACAAGTTCCCTCTGCTTCTACCGACCAAGTGATGGGCACGGCAAGATGCAAGCGACACCTAACCCAGATGTAAGATCAAGCACTGCATCTTGATGGGGGTTTCTTTACAAGCACCCTAGGAAACATCACGCCACCACATTCAAGTTTGTCTTACTGTCCCGGAGGGGCTTCAGCACTTACTTTCGAAGGATGATGACTGCTCTCCTCTCCTTGATGTCCTGTGGTCGAATGCAGTGTGTAATTTCATCGGCCGCATACCCACTGGCAACAAAACAAAAACCCCATCAGAAAGCTGCTGTGAGAAAGACAACAGGCAGAGCAGAATGTTGTTGTCAGCCTCAGCAACTCAGCTCGGCCACTAGACACCGTTCCCTAGGCTCCCAGGAGCTACAGATTTACAGGAAGGAAGAAACTTCAGGAAATAATGAGGACAGTCAAGGGTTCTTCGGGGGTGGTGGTTTTGAGCCTATCCCAGAGGAAAGCACCACCTGCCAACAACATTGCGAAATAAGCAGTGTAGGAAATGAGTTTATGGAGGGTAAAGTCAGCCAATTGGTTTAGCAAGAGATTAGAAACAGGAGGGGAAGATAATAAATCAGCATGTTGCTCTAAAGCATCTTAAAGAATCACAGAATCCTCATGGCTGGAAAGGACTGTCAGGATCATCGAGTCCAGACCTCAACCCATCTCCCCAACCCCTAGACCATGGCCTCAAGTGTTCTAGCTACTCACTTTTTAAACTCCTCCAGGGATGGGGAACTCTACCACCTCCATGGACAGCCTGGTCCAGTGCCCAACCAACTCTCAGGAAAGAGCTT
>VZRI01013548.1:0-15946 GCA_013397515.1 Upupa epops
TTTTTTTTGTCCCCAGTAGCTAGCGCTCAGCCTGCCGGGCTCCTCTCTGCCGGGCCGCTCTCCCTGCTGCCACGTGACGTCTGATTTACTTCCATCCTGATAGAACAGTCACTAAAGGTACTGGACTGCACAGAACTGTACGAAATGTATGAAATTTGTATGACAGAGCATTGCTGTTTCCTCAAAATGGCCTCAAACCAAGGGAATAGAAATGTTGTCCATACAGTCTTGGTTCCATCCCTTCCTGCACAAGCATTGGAAAATCATCTCTGTGTTTTCCTACAGGTCTTCTATGTCTTTCAGCATGGTGCATCATGATGTTTGTCAGTGACTCCTCCAAACATCTCATTAGATCTTTGCTGCCCTTATGAGGCCCAAACCTATTGGAAAGAAGCCCATTTCCCCTGATTTTTTACAGCAGCAGTCTGGAAAACTGCTCTCAAGTTGGGCTTCTGAAGCCCAGGGTGGGCTCAAAGTCTTTGTTGGACCCTTCATTTTAAATCAAATTAAGTTATGAATAAGCAAATCCTGCTTTCTGCCTGCCATAATTTCCATGGTCTGTGAGACTTTCAGTAGTTAAACTTCGGTGGTGAAAGCGCTGCTGAGCAGTAACCATGGTTCCTCAAATCTATTGCTCTAATGCATACAGCAGTTTTCAGCGCTGGTTATAGCTGCTGTCCTGTAAGATATTGTCAGCATTAACCTTCTCCCACTGTTGGAGCCTCCTTTCTGCTGCTCCTTTACTCATTTGCTTACAAAGCAGCCATGCTAGAATTATTTCTGGTGGATTTTATACTGATTGGTATCACCATACCCTGAGCGTGCCAATCACTTGTATACACCACAGTCCATACTGTGCTTCTAGTCTTGCTCCTGACTGGAAATCCAATTGTAAGGATTCAGTGTTAATAAAATTAGTACAATGATTAGTGCTCTTGAGTCTTAATTCGAACTGTTCTGCTGCAACTCTGAGCTGCAACAAGGGGCATGTGAAGAGAAAAAGAAATCCATTAATACTTTTGTGTTGTAATTTTATTTTAAAGACAGCCTCGGCTGGGCAGGATCTGCCTCGCATTTGATAGAACTGCTTGATGCATGGCTTTTTATTGTGAAATGTGAAGCACTGTGAAGGGTAGAAATGTAGTTTAAAAGCAGAAGAGAAAAGTTTGCTGAAAGACAGCAGCAAAAAGAAGCTGGAAGTATGGCTGCAAGTTAGAAAGGGAATTCATTCTACAAGAACGGGGGAGAAAATGACCTTCATCTCATTACTTAGGATCTGGATTAATGTAACATCTGGTGTGGGCTCAATCTGGTTTCAATCCCAGATTAACTCTTCTGTGCAGTTATATGGAGTAGGGACTTGCCTGGTGGGCAGCAGAAGTTTGAAAGAATTCTGAAGACTTTTCCTTACTGTGCTCACATTTCTCATATGTTCACACTATGAACTTCACCAAACAGAATGATAAATAGTAGCTACTTATATCTTACATTGGACCTGCTGACATAAAGCTGTAAGTAGTCACCCTGACAGATATGAGACACCCATGGTTGTCTTACTAAATGACCTGATTTCTCCCAATCCCGAATTTGCCTGCCAGTCAAGAGCTGATTTTGCAGTTGAGTGTTGTCAGCCAGGCGCACGCTGACCTCACATTCCTTAGTCTTATCATTGACTTGATGAGGTGACACCAGAACCTTGTGGACACCTTTTAAGTCCAGAGATCTCAAATTTTCTTAAGGTATCCACTTCCTGACTATCAGGATGTGAAGTTACAATGAACAATTGAGAGAAGTCATCTCTAATTTATACAGTCATCTAGCTCATCTGGAGCAATCTTGTATTTGAGGAATCAGAAAGCTTTATGACTTGTCACGGGTAATCTTTGGCAGTACATTTAGAAGCCTGGGGACTACATTCACACACCACAAAGCAAACAAAGAGCTTAAGTCACAGGTGCTTTTCAAGAGGCTCCCTGGACTTCAGAAGCAAGATGCTCCATAAATAAACAAGCCTTGAGAATCCAAAATAAATTAGTTTTAAAAAGAAGTGATCTTTTAGACAGACCTACCATAGCATGATCAGGATGGAAGAAGAAAATTTACACAGCCCTCATCCAAAGCTAGGATTAACTAGTAGAAAGAAGCATCTGTCTGACACAAATAGCACATAAATTGGACTGGATTGACATACTGCAACACAGATGCACAATTATCGTAGTGTCTGAAGAAAGGGAAAGAAAAGGGGAAGAAACATCATCTTTTCTGACAGCAAAAATTACAAACAATAAACATGTATGCAATTGCTTCTTTAAAAACCACTTACTGATATTCCTTGTGCTCTCAGCTCTGCTGGTGTTCCTACAAACGTACGGTGGGCCTGGCAGGTGCATTGACACCACACCAATAAAGTGGCATTTTCAGGCAGTTCCTTCATGTGATTGCATGTGATAGGATCAGAACCAGGTAACTCTTAGCCAGTGTATTTATTCCGATGGTTCCTTTTGCTGTAAGACTGTGTGACAATCTGTGGGAACATATTGACTGAGGGTTCTCACAGATGTAGCCCTGTTTGCAGTGCAAAGCATCAACAAGAAGGGCATGGACCTCTCCTGTGAGCAATTTCTCACCTCTGCAGCCTCACAGGAGGATGAGGGATTAGGGTGCCCTGTCAGCAAGTTTGCTGATGACACAAAGCTGGGTGGTGTCACTGACCCCCTCGCAGACTGTGCTGCCATTCAGTGAGAGCTGGACAGGCTGGAGAGCTGGGCAGAGAGAAATGGAATGAGGGACAACAAGGGTCAGGGGAGAGTCTGGCATGTGGGCAAGAACAACCTGAGGGACCAGGACAGGGTGGGGACTGCCCTGGTGGACAGCCGTGTAGGAGAAAGGGACCTGGGTGTTCTAGTGTCCAGCAGGACGACTATGAGCCAGTCATGTACTCTTGTGGCCAAGAGGGCCAACAGCATCCTGAGGGTAGTTAGCAGATAAAGGGAGGTTCTTCTCTCCCTCTACTCTGCACTAGTGTGACCATACCTGGAGTATTGTGTGCAGGGGAATGGAGCACTGGAACAGGCTGCCCAAGGGGGGTTGTGGAGTCTCCTTCTCTGGAGACCTTCCAGACCCGTCTGGATCTGTTCCTGTGTGACTTGGTCTAGGTGATCCTGCTGTGTCAGGGGGACTGGACTGGATGAACTTTCGAGGTCCCTTCCGTTCCCTAATGATTCTATGAAAAAGAAAAATAAGCTACAAAACAGTGTTTATGAGAAGACTTTTGGGACAAATTAATCCCTTTTCTCCAAGGATGAAAAAAAGCACTTTATACTGGAAAATTTAACAACTCAACTATGGGATAAGTTCAAAAGACTGGCTGAAAAGGTGATGATACCCTCACCAGTTCCCAATGTGTGTGTCCAGGGAGCAAGAGATAAGAAACTAAGCTGTGCAGAGCCTGGAGAGGAATGAGAGAAAAGAAACTTCTGGCTTTTGAAGACTATGGCTATGTTGGAATTAACAAAGAAAATGAGAAAAGAGAAGGTAAGAGACAAAGCTGAGCTATCTCATTTACACTAAGTGGCACTGATTCATTCCCATCGTCACACCATACAGATTCCCCATAATGCTTACACTGCCCAGCACATGAAGGTAGAAGGGCAGAACTGGCAGGGGTACTTTAATAGATGATGCTTAGAAACATGGGATTGAATTGGAATGTGGCTGTGACTGAAGAGAATTTCTAGGGCAGCAAATGTTATCTGTCATACTCCCTGAGCTGGAAACACTGACAAAGGAAAGTGGTGTTCCTTAGGAATGTCGCTCACACCTATAGCCACCTTCATCTCAAATATGGAAGAAGACAAAGGAAAAAGTAGTGGAAATAAGGAAGTTAACACTGGCTTTTGCATTTGTATTTCTCATTGAGGTATTGCACTGCAAGGTGCTGCTCCTCAACAGAGTAGCCCTGCTGATTTCCGCCACCCTAAGAACAGATTTCAGTCCATCACTGAAGATTTTTCTGATGACAAAGATTTGTTTCGCAGTTGCCATTTCAGAGCTGTCTCAGTGGTGTATTTTACTGCAGAAGACATAACTGACACGATACTGATTTCAAATGTGTGCAGGTCTCATTGTGTTTCAAAATCTCCCACACTATGTGTCACAACTGTTATGCCATCTGAAGACTGTTTGTAGATCTGTTTTTTGAAGTGTTTAGAACCTGCTGTGCTATTCTTCATCAAATTAGTTGAGAAGCAGTTTCCTGTTCTTCACATCTGTCATCAATGAATCCTGTCCAAGATGAGATTAATCAATTAATTTAGTTCATGTGTTAATGGGCCAAAACAAAAAAAACCCAATAGGATTTTTCAAAACCACTGACAAAGTCACAGACAAAACCAAAGAGTGGCTTGATTTGGGAAAAAAATAAGACACATTTAATTCACTCAACATAAAAGGTACAACACAGCTATACAGAGAATCACGTGTTCCTACATAACAGGGCTGACATGCTACCCCCAACCCCTCAGGGGAAAGAAACCCCCATCAATTCTTTTCCTTGTGGTAATGTGATAGCCATCCTTTAGTCCATGCATCCATTCCTCAGTGCCAGTGGTTAATCTAAGGGCCAGTTCCCTGCTCCATGTTCTTCCAACCCAGTCCTCGATGCCAGTGCACTGATGCCCACAGGCCACAGATGAAGGGACTATCTCCATTTCAGCAAACAATGGATTGTGAGTGAAACTTTTCCTCCACTGACCTCTGAAGTTCCAAACTCCCACTCTTACTCCATTCAGCACATTCCCAAAGACAAGATGCTGCCATGACCACATCCAGCAACATGTGCCTTCTCTTCCAACAAAGATCAGACAAGAGTGTCCTAACAACAAACAAGAAACAGGAAACTCGAAACAAGCAGTATCCTGGTTTTTAATTTCCACTTGAAAAAAACTTCTTGTTTGCAGAGGTGCTGGTTCGCTGAGCTGGAGCTAAAGGAGAGCTTTTCATTCCCAGTTTATCAACACTTGCCGTAGCAACTCTTGATCCCTCAGGCCAAGACCCACCAAGTTCAACCTACATTTTAATGTCACCAGTATACAGATGCATAATTAGAAGTAGAGATGATGGATTTTAGTGTCACCCTTGTATTATTGAGGAGGCCGCATCTGAAGTATTGTGTCAAGTTCTGGGCCCTTCAGTTGAAGAAAGACACAGAGCTGCTGGAGGGTGTTCAGCGTAGAGCAATGAAGATGATGAAGGAAGTGGAACCCCTCCCTTATGAAGAAAGGCTGAGGGAGCTGGATCACTTTAGCTTGGAGAAGAGGAGGCTGTGGGGGGACCTCATTCATGTCTATAAGTATGTGAGGGGTGGGTGTCAGGAGGATGGAGCCAGGCTCTTCTCAATGTCATCTGTTGATAGGACAAGGGGCAATGGGTGCAAGGTGGAACAGAGGAGGTTCCCTATCAATATCAGCAGGAACTTCTTCACAGTGAGGGAGACAGAGCACTGGAACAGGCTGCCCAAGGGGGTTGTGGAGTCTCCTTCTCTGGAGATGTTCCAGACCCACCTGGCTGTGTTCCTGTGTGACTTAGTCTGGGTGATCCTGCTGTGTCAGGGGAATTGGACTGGATGATCTTTCGGGGTCCCTTCTGAACCCTAATGATTCTATGAAAACTAATGAATTATATAGACACATTGTTGACTCAAAGAAGTCAGTACAACCCTCTTGAAAATTATGTTAGCAAAGCTTCTGGGAACTTTCTTCTTTATCAGGTTAGTCTATCTAACCCTTACTATAAGCTTTCCGATTTATGTGTTTCATCTTTTATCTCCTTGTAAGTAGAAAATTTTTGTTTCCTTTAAAATAGAAGAGTATTTGTATTTGCATTGCCTGCCTAAGGCACACCTTTCCTGACATCACACTTACCTCCTCCAAGAGGAGCAAATGCCATTTGACATTAAATGTAATTCTCTGCAAGATGGGGGAAGAGAGGGCCGTAATGTGGGGTTGTGAACCATTTCCACTGGAGTCAACTTAATCTTACACAGTTTATACATATTTTTAAAAGCTCTGCTAGCAGTGTTTGGACACAAGTGTAAGTACAGAACAGACTGTGTTTCAAACTGTCTGGAATCTAGCTATGACTGTTTTTCTAAATGGAGTTTCAGCTGTCCAGCTTCCAAGTGCTCCAGTGGTGGAGCACTTCAATTGGAGCATTTGGATTTACTGATCTGATCATTTCTCAAAATCTATGTGCAGAAATGCTTGTGTCATTCTCGTGCTTTTTCATTGCTTTGTTGCTTGTTTATATGATTCTATTAGAAATTCAGACTGCTGTGTATTATTCAGTAAAGGAGATGCGGTGACGATCTCACTTTCCTCCTTTTCTAACAAATGAAGGCATACCTTCTTGCACCAACTTGAGGAGATTGGAAACCTCATCTAGTGTCAGAAAGAACTCCTCTTACTCACAGGTGGTTTTTTTTCTTTGTTTCTGTAACTGTCTCAGACAAAGGAAAAAAAGGGGTCATGATGATGAGGCACCTTCTAAATCATGAAAAAGTTTGTCTGCACTTTGATCTCATCCTTTCTAAGATATGTGCTCAATCTTTGATCCTTTGCAGCCATTCACTCACATATTATCTCCTTACCTCAGACAGGAAGATTCAGACATCCATGTATGCAAAGACCAGAAATGAGAATACTATCAGTGGGTATCGGGATCTCCAGTGGCATTTCTTAAGTCTTCATTATCCGAGGGGGGATGCACACATCTACCAAGGCAGAGAACAAGAAGAAAGAATTTACCAAGTCTGAATGGAAACCTTGTGTGTCTCTCAAAGATCTTGAGATAAACTCCTGAAGTACTTTTGAGAACGTTAGGGAATGAAACTGGAATTTGACTACAGACTTTAGTGCAAACGTGGTTTTGCTTCTGTGCTAACAAGCTGAGCCAGTGTGTGCTTTGATAAATATCAGGGAGATCAAGGTCCTCCACAAAAGGACCTTTGAACCATTTTTTCTGTCCTCAAGAGCTCCTTCAGACAACCTGACTGGCTGGAGAGGAAAGCAAATGCAGGCTTGCTTCATTTCTCACATTTCGCTCACAGAGTTGAAATAAAAGATCTTCTTTCTGATACCCTTAATTATAAATCCTTTTTGTATCATCTCTCAGGTCTGTCATGAGTCTATTTCTTTGCCCAAAGTTTTATTTTCCATTCTAAAATTACTGTGACAATGGGATCTGAGCATGAGCCAAAGGTGCTAGTGTCCCAGCAGGTAATGAAGTAGTACTTTCTGGAAGGTCCTTTAGTTTAAACAGCACATCTTTGTGCATAATGTTGTCTGGTTTTGAAACACGAGAGAACATTTTGTTTTGGTGTGAAATCCTAATCACAAATTGGTTTCTTGGACAGGAATATTCACTTGACACTGAGCAACAATAGTAAAGGGCTTTGCTTTCACTGCAGGCTGCCTTAGAATGCTTCAAAGGCTGCAGCAAATATTCTTTCCATGATTTATGCTCCGTCTTCATTTCACTGCAGTATTCCCAAAGCAATATTGAGAGATGCTCTTTTGAGGGTAGCTGGGAACAAAATTGTCTCGGTTATGTTTTGAGCTATGTATACTTCTTTGGCAAAGATTAATTTGAGAGATGGATAAAGGAGATCTTTTTTCCTCCAAGAAAGGGTTTTGCTCTAGCAGACTGAATCTTGTTTCCAGTCAGTTGGATGAAATGATAAGAAATAAAGCGAGGACAATCAATATTTCTCTGGTTATTTCACGGAGACTGATAGTTTGACAGGATTTTTGTAAGTATTTGTCAGGCATGGCATCATAGTGTTTGGCCTCTATTTCCCATTTTTGGAAAGGAAAACAATCTCAGGGAATGAATTAAAAATACTTCTGCAGATCCTATCTTCTGAGATCTATGCTGTTTTTTTCTACTCTTTCTGTCTACTACTGCAGTCCTGGGCACAGGAATAAAAGCATTAGACTTTTTCTAGAAGCCTGATGAAAGGATAAAGATAATCTGAGCAACACCTCCATTAGTCCCAATGGGAGGAGCATTGGCATCTCAAGGGCAGGGACGTTTCCATATGATGCAGTCCTAAGAGTGTCAGGGATACATGGAGTTAACTGCCATTTGTATCCTTCAAGAAGATGGGAATTCTTCACTGAGTAAAACTATTTTATGACCTTTCTATTTTTATAGCAGTTTTCAAGATGTAGGGGTTTTATTGCAAGATTGCAGCAACTGTGCAATGTGGTTTCATTTGGTGTTTTGGGGGTTTTTAAGAATGCAGTTCTAGATGTCTTCAAATGGATTCTTTCTTTTCTCTTTATTCCAGACACTGAATGTGGCAGCTGAGTTTGATTTAACAGCTGGTGGAATTCATGTAATAGGAGCCATGCAGTATTTCCTCTGTGCTTATGTTTTGTTTAATTTTCCTACTGCCATTTAAAACATCAGCATTGTTATTCATTTCTGAGATCTTTTTGGAGAGATTATACGTTGAGCTGGAGTGCAAGTTTACTTAAAGACAAGGAATTATGTACCATAAATGTTCACAAGTTTGCACCGCAAAGACCATTCAAATTGTAATGGGCAGTTTTGGCACTAAAATTCCATCAAGTCCTAACATTTCCGAAGGGACTGTGTGCAGCAAAATGAGGTGGAATTTCTATTACAGTGACCTCTCTGGTCCCTGAGGATGGTCAGTGCCTCCTGGGGGGATCACAATGACTTTTATTCCAAAAGCAATTGGCTGCTTTGTCACAGCCAGGCTTCCCCTCTCCGCAGGCATTGCAAAATGACAGGTTTCTCTCGTCACGTTTCACATTAACAAAAGACCCTGACCCACACACTCTGTGTCATGAGAAAGAACATTTCCACACACCTGTGGATCCTCTCTGTGCTTTTTGAAATAGGCTTCTCCTCATCATTTGCAAGGCCCTTCCTGCAGAAGCTGGTAACCATGAAAGCAATGGGCAGCAGAGTGGCACGCTTGCACTTGCTTTCAATGCTCATGACCTGAATTTGTTTGCAAAGCGGCTCTTTTTCTTCCTCAAAAGCTGAGCCGTGGGTACTTTGTACACATCCACTGTGAATTACTGGCGGTCTCTGAAACTATTGCTGGTGGTCTGTGGTAATTACAGGCAGAATACAAGAAAATATGGAGTAAATAATAAATTAATACATATTTTTAAACCTGCTGAGCAAATAACATGCAATGGCTTGGACTTAAAATGAAACTTCAAAAGTAGTATTGCTGGTTTGTTTGCATGCCTGTGAAACACAGAGCTAAAGAAGATTAACTGCCATTCTTCTCATCTCTTCTTGGCTCCTAAGAAAATTGGCCACATTTAAAATAAAGTAGAATCACAGAATGGTAGGATTTGGAAGGGACCTGTGGAGATAATTTAGCCCAACCCTTCTCCTAGAGCACATGGCACAAGAATACATCCAGGCAGGTTTTGAGTGTCTGCAGCATGGCAGACATGGGGGCTTGTGCTTGCAAACACACTTAAAAAGGTGTCAAATCACCTTTACATTGAACTGCAACCTTCTGTCTAGATCAATGTGTTCAGTTGAGATATAGCAGAAACATTGTCCTCTCCAAAACAAACTCATTTCGTGAAGGTTTGACCTAAGAATCCCTACCTTTAAGAACTTCCAGATAAGCAGCTATTCATTCTATTTCAATCCAAACCAAACGCAAATTGTGATACTCTAACTGAAGTTACTGCGTTTTCTTTAGTGCCACCACACGCTAATCTGAAGTTGCAGGAATGCAGACCAGATCCAGAGCACCCAGAAATTGTTGATGCCTGTGTAAACCAAATTTGGCAATGTCTGTAGAGTCCTGGCTTTTGGGTTTGCTCCAAAATATTGAATATTGCAAAACAGACCTCTTAGCTAGGAATCCTAAAGATGCTCACAGGATTAAACATTTAGAGAAAGGGAAGGCTGTACAAATATTTACTCAATGATTATTATTGTGGTACTTTCAGATCCAGGCCTCCAACCACTTCATGGATGTACTTAACTTTAGTGGGAATACTTGTACTGAGTCAGTAGAACTATTCATTGGCTTAACGTTAGACAAAGATGTGTTTGCACGACTGGAACCTAATATTTTATGCCACTGGTATCAAATTCACCTCCCAATGATAACGTTAAAATTCATTTCATAATGGGACTCCTGCTGAAACAAACTTAGGAATAATATATGAAGCTGGAAAAATATTTCAAGTTCATTAATTATATGACAGAGGATACTTTCAGATTTAGTGACTTGGAGAGTGCACTGCCAGCAAGTTTGCTGATGACACAAAGCTGCGTGGTGTCGCCAACACCCCAGCAGACTGTGATGCCATTCAGCGAGACCTGGACAGGCTGGAGAGCTGGGCAGAGAGAAATGGAATGAGGGACAACAAGGGTCAGGGGAGAGTCTGGCATGTGGGCAAGAACAACCCCAGGGACCAGGACAGGGTGGGGACTGATCTGTTGGGGAGCAGTGTAGGAGAAAAGGACCTGGGGATCCTAGGGAGGGTCCCAGAGCACTGGAACAGGCTGCCCAGGGGGGTTGTGGAGTCACATTCTCTGGAGACATTCCAGAGCCGCCTGGCTGTGTTCCTGTGTGACTTGGTCTGGATGATCCTGCTGTATCAGGGGGATTGGACTGGATGATCTTTCGAGGTCCCTTCTCATCTCTAATGATTCCATGATTCTATGGTTTGGAGTAACTTTGCCATTGAGACAGGATTAAAGATCCAGTTTAAAAGAAACACAGATCCTGATTTACAAATTGGAATTCATTGCCAGAGGAAAATGTGTACAGATTTTCATTATCTTATTTACTGCCATCCTTTTTGCATTCATGAGGGGCTTAATTTACAAAACCCAAGCAAACGTAAGAACATTTCATGCCTAAGGTGGATCCTCATTTTCTGTGAAAATGTGTCACATGTCCATGTCTAAAGACTGGCCTACATGTGAAATGAAAGTGTGCTCACGGGTCCAGCTTAGCCTTGCTTTTTGCCCCTTGCTTTGTTAGTAGCACTGATTCCACATCTGTCATATCCATCAGGTCACAGTGACACATTCTCTGACCGAATGCGGTGACAGAGTGTAGTTGGAACTGTCCCTGAGGGAAAGGAGCTGGGCAAAGGCAGGTAAGAACTGTGTACTTGCTCTCTGTGTGTTTTTGATGATGGACTTTCTGTTGTTTGAATTAAATGCATTTATTTTTCTTTTCAAATCAAGCCTGTCCCTTTTCACCCATGACTCATTCACTTGCGGCAAGTGAACCCTTTTTGTTCTTGTTTCAGTTCATTAGCACTTCTGCTAGCTTGTTAATTCATCCCAGACCTGGTCAGCGTGGCCAACCGGTGACCTCATCACTGAGTTATGCAGGAGTACAAGATATGCTCATTAGCTGAATGCAGATCTGACTCCAAACCCTGTCTTTAAACACACACTCATCTTTCCTTTTTATTCAAGCAGCACTAATTGTGACTGATCATAGTAATAACAGAAGCACTTCCTATAGTCTCATAAGTCAACTTTTTGCGTTCTAGTTACCACAAAATTCAAAAGAGGCGAAGTCATGTGCAACAATTACCAAACAAATTAGTAGTTGCTTAACAAATTAGTGAAGCCGTGTTGGTTGTCACCAGTCACTTCCTTATTTCCCAGGAGGATCTGCTCCATTATCCTGCCAGGCACAGAAGTGGCACTGACTGGCCTGCAGTTCCCTGGGTCATCTTTTTTTCTCTTTTTAATACTGGCAGTTATGTTATCCCTTTTCCAGTTAGTGGGAACTTCACTATACTGCCGAAATGTCTTGAACATGATGGATAATGGACCGGCAACTTCATCTACTAGTTCCTTCCAAGTCCATCAGGTCACATGGATTTGTGACCCTTCAGGTTCTTTCTATAGTTGCAGACTTGGTCTGCCCCTACCACAGGCAGGTGGTCTTTCTCCTGGTCCTAGCCTTTGACTTTGTGTCTTGGGATCAGGGTCTTTTCTTCAGGTCACCACAAGCATCATTTGGAGCTCTACTTTTTTTTTTTTTTCCATGGCATTGTAAGAGCTTTACAGAAACAGAAGAGAGGGTTCATTCAGGGTTTGTGGGTAAAACTTCCAGTAACAGGTACTTAACTCGAGTCCAGTG
Organism: Upupa epops; assembly: GCA_013397515.1. Lineage (NCBI taxonomy): Eukaryota > Metazoa > Chordata > Aves > Bucerotiformes > Upupidae > Upupa > Upupa epops. Next base: position 12,179 of record VZRI01013548.1, read on the forward strand.
GCCTTATTTTCAGCAAAAGACAAACACTGATGACTCCAGTGAAGCTTTAATGATTTCTGACTGCTCTGACCACAGATTCAGATGCTCAATACTATCCAAGAAATAGAAACAAAGCCATCATTTCAGAGCTGTGAGAACAGAAAGGGTTAATATACATCTTCTGACTGACAGGCCAATGCATGGCAGAACAGATTAGCACAGCAATACCTGCTTCTATGTGGCCTTTAAACTGAGTATGAAAAGAGCATGTGGAAGAGGAAAACCCAAAGATGGAGGGTAAGGAGAAGGAGTATTCTGCTGTGTTGATGAGATCAGGTCTCAAGCCATGCTTCCTGTCTAAGGACTAAGAAATCCTTACTGTAGACCATGGTGAAAGACCACTATATGGTTCTAGTTTGGTAGAAGGTGCAAATAACAGTGTGAGCAACTAAATTGTGGGTGGGAACAACTGTAAACATCAGGTACCTTGCACTGGGGACAAATAGTCTGAACCATTGAATTTAACTGGAGGAAGTAACACTAGTAATGGAAATGGTCTGTTTCTGGCGAAACACTGACACTGGACAGCATTCTGCAGTGAAGGAGGTACCCTCTGTGTCACTACAAATGATATCAGTTCTTAAACGGAATAGGTGATGTAAATAGTGAGAATAGAGAGAAACATGGAGGTGTTTAAGGCCAGGCTGGATGATGCTCCGGCCAGCCTGCTCTAGGATGGGCTGTCCCTGCCCATGGCAGGGGGGTTGGAACTGGATGATCTGTGGTCCCTTCCAACCCTGACCGATTCTGTAACTTCTTCCCGGGGAGGGAGATGGGGCTTCCTCAGAGGTTTGTGGAGTCTCCTTTTCTGGAGACATTTTGGACCAGGTCAGGTGTCCTGCTGAGGCAGGGATATTGGACTGGATGATCTTTTGAGGTCCCTTCCGATCTCTGATGATTCTATTCTAACTTCTTCCCAGGGAGGGTACCGGAGCACTGGAACAGGCTGCCCATTGGGTTATGGAGTCCCCTTCTCTGGAGACATCCAAGACCCACCTGGATGTGTTCCTGTGTGACTTGGTCTGGGTGATTCTGCTGTGGCAGGGGTATTGGACCAGATGATCTTTCGAGGTCCCTTCCGATCCTTGATGGTTTCATGATTTCATGATTCATGAAATCAGCAAGAGAAATACTATGAGCAAGCCAGACACAGCTAGACCTTCAAGAAGTATTTGTACATGAAACTTAGATTTCTTCAGGCAATGCTCTTCACTGGGTCACTGGGCTAGCACTCAGAAATACTACTGATAATATTTCCAATCCCTGCCTACAAAATCTTGAATGTGCTTGCTTCTTTGCATACTTCCATCCTTTTTCTTTCTTATTTATTTAGTTTGGAAACCCTTCGAGGCAGAAACTTGTTGTGAAAACACGGGTTATGTTCATCTGAGAGAGAGATTTGCACTGGCTGGATTTGAGTAAAACATGTCAGTGCTGTACTTAGCCAAGCCTGCAGCTTTGCAGGGTAATTTTGTACTGATTAGTAGTCTAGTATGTGATTTAGTATTCTAGTATCAGTTTCCTGTTGTAAGCAAAACAGTATGTTGGTACTAGTGTGCTATAAACAATTAGGCAGAAAGCAAACTTGCCCAGGAAGCTTATGAAGTTTATGATTCCACTAATGAATGTCCTCAAAATATTCTGCTGACACCATTCAATTAGTTTTTGTAAGCAGAATTACCGAGTGACCTCAGACAGCTGTGGTTCGCACTAAGCAGCATAAAATACTGATTCCTGAAGGCGAAGACTGCTTTGTCAGCCAAGTGCACAAGGCATGAATTCCCAAAGAGGTTCAACGATGTGCAAGATTACTCTTCCAGAACAGCGAGTTGACATACGTTGTAGATTAGTGTATAAAATCTAAGCACTGTGAAAGGAAGTAAATTCTTCAAGAGCCTACACTTTGTTCTTAAAACACCATTTCATGCGTAAAATCTTTCTGCAGCTCTTCTACCGAACAGTTGACCTTTACAATGTTATTGTTGGGGATTAAGATAATTTACACAAATCATAACTAAAACTTTAAGCTGAACCTTTGCTTCATCGTGATGAGAATGCACCAAAACTAGGTAAAACCAAGGTTGAATCTTCAAAGTAATCTTATCGAAGGACAGGAGGAGGTGAACAGAGATCCCTGTCAGGGAGAAATGCGGAGCCAGAAGCAGCAGTAACCGCTAGGCCTGGTTATATAAGCAGTTATGTGTATGTTGCATGAACAAGTACTTGGGCACAAGTAAAGAAATGAGAGAGGTCTGTCTCTGGAGGCACCCAGCTTGAGCTGGTTTACTGCTGCACCATCTGAATCAATTACTCTGGTAGAATGAGATGCCTGAGACCCTGCCATGTGAAGGGTGAAGAAGCTTCTTTAGCAGTTATGCACTGTTGACAGCCACCTGACCAAACAGTGGTTTTATTAAATGCCGGAGGGCGTAGCTGGACTGCACAATATGGGTAGTGACACAAAGTTAGAAAAGTCAGGATACTTTACTTGCTTTCAGTGGTTTTCTCTGGTAGTCACTTAAGTGTCAAGTGCAGTGAGCCACCTATATTTCTTACTTGGAGTCATGGTGGGGGTCAGACCTGACCAAAATCCCTTTTGATTTTAGGTCTATTTTTGTCTTCTCTAACTCTGAGCAACACCCATGTGTTTACAACACCTTATCCTTTCTACATGGACTTTTCTGTAGACCCAGCTCTCAACACCTACCACAAAATATGAGCTGGCCTCGTAGCATTTCTCACTTCCACTTACACAAAACATTTCCTACGTTGAACTGCTGGGGAAAGATTCTTACATGGCATGTCAGAAGGTGTTCTGGTTTGAAAATTACTACATTTTCAACTCTTAGTTGTGGTGCTTTTATGCCAAAAAAGTGTTTTATTTTGAAGCTGGGGGCAGCTTTCCTAGCAGACCTCCTGCGTCAGTGTCTGCACTCTACAGGAGATAGGTAGACAGAGCCCATTAAGTGAAGGTACTTCCTCCTCTTCTTTTTGCCTCTCTTTTCATCGCCATCTTCATCATCTTTGGCTGCAAGATGCCTTGAGAGACAGTGTGCTCCTCTAGGAGAAAGAGGGCTCCCCCCACCCCAGAAGGGTGTGTGTGTGGGAGGGGCAAGCAATGGCTCTCACCCCCCTGCCACTGAAGGGTGGAGGACAAAAGAAAGTCTCAGCTTGGCTCCCTCTGCTGCGGGGGTAGCCATGGCCCTCTTTGCCTGGGAGTCAAAAGCAGAGAGGCCAAGGAGACAAGCCAGCCTCCCAGCCTCCATACCTGCAAACCTCTTCTGCGGGAGTGAACCTGCAGCCCTGCCCTCTTTCACTGAAGGCTCAGATACAGAAAAGCCAACACCAGCTCGTTCCTGTCCTTGGCAGTGGGCTGGAGTAAAAGCAACGCCTCCACGCAGCCACTCTACAGTGTTCACCTTNTCAAAAGCAGAGAGGCCAAGGAGACAAGCCAGCCTCCCAGCCTCCATACCTGCAAACCTCTTCTGCGGGAGTGAACCTGCAGCCCTGCCCTCTTTCACTGAAGGCTCAGATACAGAAAAGCCAACACCAGCTCGTTCCTGTCCTTGGCAGTGGGCTGGAGTAAAAGCAACGCCTCCACGCAGCCACTCTACAGTGTTCACCTTTGAAGATGCCACACTGAGGTGGCATCCTCTACCTCTGCCACTGAGAGAGACTGAGAGAAGCCTCTACTAAGAGAGAGAGAGATCACAAGTACTGATCTCCTAA
>VZRI01013548.1:16494-29618 GCA_013397515.1 Upupa epops
CTCTCAGAGTGTGTGTAAAGGCACTGTGACCAGTTTCTGTTTTACCTTTTTAATTCTTTTACGTATTTGGGTTTTTTCCTTCTTATTTGGGGTCTTTTCCTTTTCTTCATGGTGAGGGGTTCAATAAACTGCTGTCTTTCTAACAAAGTTGCTTCACTGTCTGTTGAACTCTTGGTGAGAGCTGGTGGTTGTGCTAGAATTGCAGGCACCAACCCAAACCAGTTTAGACCCTCTCCCTAAACCATCACAGAAGGTTGGAAAAGCATCAAAGATTCCCCAAGTATTGTATCTGCAGAGGGATTTATTCCAGTGTTTAATCATCTTACAGTTGAGAAGTCTTCCTTAGCATCTGTCCTGAATTTCCCACCCTGCAGTTTAAGCACACTCTATTTTTAATTGATCACAAAAACAACTTGTTTCCATCCTTTCCAAAGTCTTTTCTATGTACTGAAGGACTGCTTTCACGCTTTTCCTCAAGTCTGTCTTCCTCAGGCTAAACAAATCTCAACCTTCCAATCTCAGAGGTCAGATTTTGGAGGCTTTTGGCCATCTTTGCTGTTTCCTGGTGGATCAAAGATTTCTTAAAATGGGCTGCCCAAGCCTGAGCCTAAGGCTCCATGCGAGACCTCTCCAAGGCTATCTGGGACAGTTACAGTGCACGATTTTGAAGTTTCTTACACATTTTAATGCCTCTTTCATTATATCCTGCTTGTGATCTACTAAGTCTCCTAATTGTCTTGCTCAGCAAGGCCATTTAGCTGTTTGTTCAGCATCTTTCAAGCATGCAAATAAATAGTTCAGTGTGCACTACTCTGTGCTCGACCTTATTAAAACATAATTTATCTACGGCATTTCAATAATAAAATAAAATACTATTTTCCCCCCATCATCTAAGTCACTAATTAAAGTGGTGAAAATACAGTGGTGAAAATACTGTTAAGAAAACATAATACCATTGTCTCTTTGGCCAGAGCAACAGTATTAACTATGCTCTGAGTAAGTACCATTCCCCTACCAGGTTTCCATTCGCTGTGTTATTATATTTACCATATATCCCCAAGTTGCTTATATCATCTAAGAACAAATTAGGAGAGGCCATGTACTCTTTCTCCACTATCCATGTGGCAGATTACCTTGTTATGGAAGGAAATTAGATTAGTGCTTTTTGTAAGCTCCTCCTGCTATTCACTGTGGCCTTTAGTAACTACAGCTACATCATTAAAATAGCTGGTGTGATATTTTTGCAAAAACGGAAGTTTCCTTAACCTATCTCTGTTTCAAAGAGGGACATTACCTTTCTTTTTCTGTGAAACTGAGAAGAATAACTTCAAGCTGCCTTTAAAGAACCTCCTCCACTGCCCTTGATGGAAGCCACAGCAGGATCAATACCCAAGGCAGTGGCAGATAAAGTGAAAAGCAGCAGCAAGAAATTACCCCAGCAGCTATAACTCTTGTAAGAAGCAGTTTGGGGAGTGGCTGTGAGCATACACAGGCCTGCCTGTCTCTTACTGACAGGGATGATGTGGGTACCTGCAGCCAGGCAGCAGCCAGCCTGGATGTGCCAGTGTTGTGTTGGCTCACTTTGGGTCCTCAGGTACACAGGAGCTAGCTAGCATGCTCCATGAGACACTGTCCCTTCATACCTAGGGCTGTGCTTTTGGCTGCATTGTCTGCAGACAGTAAATTCAGTCTTGAACACAACCTCAGTGCGCTGCCTCACAGACAGTGTGTGGGGGGTCTAATGGTTTTCTTGTGTTTGAACCTGCCGCTGTAACTGATTTGGCAGTCTGTGTATGTAAGGATTCTGATCCAGTTCACCTCAAATTATTGATGTGAAGGACAAGGTAACCACAGAAACAAAAAGTCATAATAATTAAAATATAGACCACCTATATATTGCAGCTTCAAAAAAAGCCCATTAATGATTACATTGTTTTATCTTCTATCTAAGTAGTTTTCTGCTTGAATGTTTTCCAAGTAATAATCCTGGCTTTGATATAAGAATGTGCGGAATCTCTGAAGATTTTTTAAGAAAGAAATAGAGACCAGTTGTTGATTTTTTTTAACAGGATATTAAACATCTACGTTTTCAGCTTCATAGATGACCTTGCAGTCTAGTGAGTGATATTGTGCTGGAGCCAGGAACTGATAGTGACAGGAGAAACTAAGCAAAATGGTGGTAGCAATAGCAAAACAATTTCACCAATGGCAATGGCAAAGTAAAAGTTATGAGGAATACACTACTTTTTTAGTGAGCCTCTGGCCATCTTACAAATTTGGAACAGCTAATACAACTTCGTAATGTGCACACTGAAAGTCTACCTATGAATGTTTTAAAGGGATCTTTTAAAGCGGTGTGTGCAGCCAAAGGGAAGCAGTGGAGAAAGACTGTGTAAAGGTTTAACATCAGAGATGGCACTTTTTGCTTTTCTCCAGACACAACAAAAATGGATCACTTGATATTTTCTAATTGAGCACGTCAGGATTCATCTTTTACTGTAGAGACTTGCTCGTTTCAATAGAAGGATAATCCAGAGAGTGTGTAGTGAAGCTTACAGGCTCTCAGTTACTGGCTTTCCTTTGTCCTTTCACAGATCACAGAGAACGGAACGTTGTCTGCCTTGAGTTACAATTTTTCCTCTTCGGTTTTGTTTCATATCACAGTTTGATTTTCCAGTCGTTTTGTGTTTTCTTCTCTTTGGTTCCAGGCTTTAGCTTTATGCTGGTATTGATACCATAGCCAAAACTGCACACAAGGATGTGCTGGCTTGCAAAACAAGCCCACTTCTTGATACCCCAGGACTCCAGATTATGTACCTGCCTATGGTCTGCTGGGACAAACGTATTCTGCACCTGAGTTTCCCCACATTACTACAAGCTGTATTATTGCCTCAGAATAGGGAACAAAATTAAAGCCAATGTGAAACTTCTTTAAAGACCAGTCTAACATGAGCCATTCAACTGAAGAAACAGATGCACAAGCCTATCTTCAATTCAGTCAATGTGAAGTTGCTATCATAATAGGAAGCTGTGAATGAGAAGGTTTGTTTAGCTGTTCCTTCTTCTAATGTGATGTAAGAGGAATTACACCTCTGGGAACCTGCATCAATACAAGGGGAGACAAGCTAGGTCCCTCATCAGAAGAGCTGTCAGTGGATCCCAGCAGCTTGGGCCTCCAGTTATTGGCTTTAATCACATGAAAATCTGTGACTTTTTTGGGGTTGCAAGGGACCTCCAAGGATCATCAAGTCCAATCCCCCTTCTCAAGCAGGACCATAGAACCTAGGGCAGGCCACACAGGAACACATCCAGATGGGTCCTGAAAGTCTCCAGAGAAGGAGACTCTACAACCTCCCTTGGCAGCCTGTTCCAGTGCTCTGTAACCCTTACAGTTGTTTTTCCTCATGTTGAGGTGGAATTTCCTGAGCTCCAGCTTACACCCAGTGCCCCTTGTCCTATCACAGGGTGCCAGTTGGAAAGAGATTGTCTCTTTCTTGACAGCCAGCCCTCATGGATTTACAGTCAGGAGTGCCAAAGGGCTTTGCATATCTGGAAGGAAAATACCTGGTTTGTTACAGACATGGTCATTATTAGAGGAGATCAGACACTGCAGACTCCTCTTTCTCCTTCAGCCTGTGTCCCTGAAAGCTGTACCAAACCCACCAAAAGTCTAGTTTTGTGGCACACCGTCTCAAACTATCAACAGGAGCTTTGTGGTTAAGGCACTCCAGAGCTACTCCTTATCTCTCAGCCACTGGCTTCTGGCAAAGCACACATTTCGCTCTGTCTTAGCTCCTGATTTATAGAACGGAAAACTTCCTAGCAGGCATGTTATAAAGATGAGTCCATTTACGATGAGTTGTACTTGAGCAGGGGTGGAAATTTGACCTAAACAACAGGTTTATGAGGCAGGAAAAATAGATTCGCAATCTGCTTCTCCTATCTGGCATCTACATTCCCCATCACCAACACAGATGGTATCTGCATCTACGGATTCATCAGAGTGTGCTAGGAAAAAAGTGGACAAGCCTAACACATACCACAAACCCAAGTAATATGCACAATTATCTTGCTGGAACAGGAAAAATAAACACAACTATCTGAATACTTCAGATCTGAATATTTCAGAGCTTGCAATACTTAGATAGGAGGCAGAGCAGTTTTGATTTAAATAGGCTACCAACTCAGGGGTTGTATATCTGCTTCAGCTGTCAAAACATTACACAACACAGAATACATTCTATATATTAGACGGGTCAGATTTAGGCCACTTCCTTCCCACATACAATATCAGAGGTTGTTAACGAGGGCGCAGATTTCAAGATTGTTCATGGCCTCTCATAATCCTACTCTCAACAAATCTGTAGCAGGAGCCAAAAGGCGAACAGAAGGAATGATTTATATTTCTAGTTATTACTGACCACCAGCCTGATGCTCACAGTGCTTTCTTCTGACAGAGCTTCTTAAACAGCCATGCAAGATATGGAGCAGATGACTTAATAATAAAATCAGTAAGACAATTTAAACTTAATACTTGGCTGGGCATTCTCGTGCACTTACCAGATGTTGTAGCAGCCTCTCTACTACTTGGTCATCTCATACACCAAAAATATCAGACTGACCTGATCTGTTGCTCTGTGCTTTGCAGACCAGCTGGCTCTTACACTACAGACTGTTGAAAATAAGAATGTAGGTAATACCCTACCTTGCTGGACCAGCACTCTATGTCTACAAGCGGCCAGTTTGCACTATTCAGGGAGAGCAGGCACTCTTGGCCACTATCTCTTTGTGTCCACAGTTACTGGTTAAAGAAGTCATTCATGTTTGTTTTCTTTCATATAGTATTGGTCCGTTTTTCCAGGACTTTCTAATTTCTTTTATCCTCTACTAAAACTATGTTCTTCCCAAATTGGTGATAGCAAATTTCAGACTTTGACTGCCTGCCGTCTGAAAAAATGTTACCTTCTGTGTTTTAAACCCATTTTCCACGAGTTCTCATGGATGACACCTAGTTTATTAAGTATCAGGGGAGTTATCAGCTCTGCATTCACTTCATAGAGTGCCTTCACATTTCTCACTGAGCATTCTTCACTCTAAACTGAAGACTTAGCCCTTTATACAGAATCACAGATTCCCTTGTGATTCCCTTTAACTCAGTTGCTTGGCATCCTTAATCATGTCCCTTGCCTTTCTCTGCACCTTCTACAGCTCTTCTATGGCTCTTCATGATTTGAGGATCAAACTGCACACAGAGCCCATGCTGTGCGTAGTGGTGCAGTGCAGTGAATGCTGCATACAGTGGATGCTATTCTCACTGCTCTTTCTCATGCAATTTCCTTATTTTTCCTTTTGACTGCTCTTGTGTCTTAGTCAAATGGTGGTGACTATGAGCTATCTTCCCTGGGTTGTAACTGCCACCTTCAAAGTTCAATTCCAGTAGCACAATTTAGACTGTTTCTTCCCAAGATTCATTAATTTTGCTGGTTTTTAAACTTTAACACTGATTTGACACTTTCTTTTGACCACCCCAACACCATGAAAAGGTAACAGTACACAGGATCATCTTCCTTCCTGCTTGAACAGGGTCTCAGATGCTAGGAGAGCAGGAAGGTGAAATATGTTCACACTTAGTGGGGATCGTCTATTTGTATGGCAGTAAATGTGTTCTTTAACTGTTTCTGGAGTGACTAAAAGATAAAATGCTTGCACTTGAGTGCATACAATTTAATCTTTAGGATCAAAAAGGGGAAAGAATTTTCTTGCCTGGACAGCTATGGGAAATTTGCAGCTTAGTGAAGATTTCACATGCTTTCTCCTTCACTGGCCTCTGCGTCCAGTGACAGCTGGTCTGCCAGCACCTCTCACCATTCAGATTGTTTGTTCAGGCTTTTGGGATCCATCTCTTGTGTCAAGCTATTCTTATCTGCAGGGGCATCACAAACTGCAGCTCCTTTGCCAGGTCCATGAGGAGCCAGAACAGTAAAGAAAGGATACTTGACAACATATCGTGGATTTAAACAACATTGTAGTGTGGTATCAGGCAGACAAATTTATTTCAACTCTAACGACAGAGCTAGGTTACCTCACTGTTATAAAAAAATCCCCAATATGAGACAGATTAGCAAAAAAGAGTAGCAAATCTGTACCTGGCCAGTAGGACCATACTTCTTCTTGAGGAAGACCTCATAGCAGACTTCCAGTACTTGAAGGGGGCTACAGGAAAGCTGGAGAAGGACTTTTTCTGAGACACTGTAGTGATAGCACAAGGGAGAATGGTTTGAAGCTAAATGAGGGCAGATTTAGATCAGATCTGGGAAAGAAATTTCTCTGTGTGAGGATGCCGAGGCCCTGGAACAGGTTGCCCAGGGAGGTTGTGGTATCTCCATCCCTGGAATTCTTCAACGCCAGGTTGGATGGTGCTCTAGGCAACCTGGTCTGGTGAGAGGTGTCACTACCCATGGCAGAGGATTGAAACTAGATGATCTGTGAGGTCTCTTTCAACCTAAACCTGTCTGTGATTCTATGACTCCTGAACCTAAGAGCTAAAATAGCAGTAAACATGCCGGTTGTTTTGATGGGCTGTGCTGTATGTGCTGAATGAACCTCGTTTCCCTTTACCCATGCTTTGTTTACAAGGCTTCTCCAGAAAGGAACTGCTTACTAGCAGACCTATTTTGTAAGCAATCTTTCAGTCTCCAGTAAAGTATTTGAAAGTAACTTCAATTTTCTAGAGCTCCTCAACAATGAGAAAGTTATTGGTTCATCAAATTCACCAGGTCTGTCTTTAATTTTAAAAAATCCACCATAAAAGACAGATCATATATTCTGCCTCAGACGGCCAGTCCTAGAATCCTTCTTCCAGGATGACACAGGGAAATAGCATTCCCTAGAAAAATAAAATACCTGTTTCCCTTTGAGCCTGTCTTTGCATGCCAGAAGCTTTCACTTAAACCTTTCTCAGCAGGACTGCCATCAGCTTCCAGAGCAGGGTTCCTCAGGCAGCGTCAGCCTTTTACAGGACAGCCACAGCCCAACGTAACTCCTGGCAGTGACATACAGGAAAGCCTGAGACGGCTGGGATTGTTCAGCATGGGGAACTTCTCAATAAAAGTAACTGTGTGATGGTGGGGAGAAGAGGGACAGAGTCCTTTAGTGGTGCCCAGCAAAAGGGCAGGAGCACAGATACGGAAATACAGGGAGTTCTGTGTTTATGTAAGAAACAGCTGGTTTTGCCGTAAAGGCTGGTACAACACTGAACATGCTGCTCAGGTAGATTGTGCAGTATCTGTCCTTGGAGGTAATTGTAACCCCAGTGGGACTGAGCCATGAGCAATCTGCTTTGAGCAGGGAGAGTTGTACTAGGTGGTTTTCAGAGGCCCCTTTCAACCTCAGCCCTTCTCTGATTCTGTGTAAACATCCACAGGCTTGAAACTAGTGAACTCTTGCTCTGCTTTCTTGCAGATTTGTTCAGGATGTACAAGGATTTGAATGCAAACTTTACGTATGTTTCTGACAGGATGGGTTTACACTGAGCCAACTCAGGAGTACAAAGAGTAATGAACTTGGCAGACAGACTTAAAATTTACGTCTGGACATCTGGTTCTGTCATGTGCTAAAAGGGTGACTCTCCCCTAGGAAGTGAAAGGCAAAATCCCCTTGAACCAGCATAATAACAATTAAAGGCTGTGTCTCGGGAAAGAACTTGCACATATATTGGCCCAGGGGTTTTAGTGGAATGTGCTTGAACAGTCTGCTGAAACAGGACTAAAATCCACTGATACCAGGCAATTCGCTTCTACAGGGCGATCTGAGTATTACACGAATACCTTTTAGGATATTTACTCCTCCACCAAGGTGTGCATTTGTCCTCAGTGTTTTAGGCAATCCTGTGACAAACATGACGTGTTAAGCAAACTGCTGAAGATTCCAAATCATCCCAGTTCACACCACTTTTTTCTGTAATGTGCGTTAGAGGAGTACAGTAAGTGTATCTGGAAATCTAAGAGCAGCAGCTGAAGTGTTTGTGCAGCCATGCATGGATAACAATGTCTAACTGCAATTCAGTGCTTTTGTTTGCAATCTTCTATCTTTTTTAGAGCTTGTTTTATATGGGACAATGCAATTTACTCTGCTGTGGCACTACAGAGTGGAGCATCATGCCAGAAATGGGACCTATGTTTGTGGCTTTATGGCAGCTGGGCATCCTGGGTGTTTCTGGGAGTCAGAAACAGATCAGTAGATCAACAGACACTCCTTCCCCTCTACTCTGCCCTGGTGAGACCACGTCTGGAATATTGTGTCCAGTTCTGGGCCACTCAGTTCCAGAAGGACACAGAACTGCTTGAGAGAGTCCAGCGCAGAGCCACAAAGATGATGGAGTGGAGCATCTCCCTGATGAGGGAAGGCTGAAGGAGTTCCATCTCTTTAGCGTGGAAAAAAGGAGTCTGAGGGATGACCTCATTCTTGTTGATAAGTATGGAAAGGATGGGTGTCAGCAGGAAGGAGCCAAGTTCTGCTCAGTGGCACCCAATGACAGGACAAGGAGCAATGGGTGTCAGCTGGAACAGAGGGGGTTCCAAATAAATATGAGGAGAACCTTCTTCCCAGTGAGGGGGATAGAGCACTGGAATGGACTGTCCAGGGGAGGTCGTGGAGTCTCTTTCTCTGGAGAAGGACACCAATTCTTATTCTCTCTATTCAGCTCTTGTTTTCATCTATCTGGAAGTCTATAGCTGACCAGTCCCTTAAACATCTCCAGATGCACTCGATTTTCAACTTGAACTACTTCTGAAATCTCTGACACCCTGAACTATCTACTAGCACTCAGATCACGTACTGAGAAAGATTTATCTGGGTAGGTATTTTTCATCCGATTTAGGCCTTTGTTGCTCTTAAATTACAATGATGATCCTTTTCCAGAGGAAAAGTATACTGCTCTATGCAATATCTTTCACTGAGCATTATCAACCGTGCTGCTCACAAGGCTCTGCCCTTTTACTTGCTGTGACGTTCAGATGCTTGCTTGTATGGACAAGCATTTACAGAGTATGAAACTGGGAATAAACAACTTTGAGAAGTTGTACAGTTGTACGTAATCATGAATCTGTAATATTTTAACATGCTTGCAAGTCATTAAAATACATTAGCATGAGAGTAGAAGAACTGCAAAGTGGGCAGCAGTGTATAATAATGCTAACACAGAATCACGGAATTATTGAGGCTGGAAAAGATCTCTAAGATTATCAAGCCCACCTAGGACCTAAAACACACAGAGAGAATAAAATTATAGTTCATCAGAAGTTCTTCCAAGATATTAAAAGAGCAGAACATCTGTTGCCAAAGCACAGTGTTCTACTGAGTCCAATACATTCATGATATCTTTCTCTTGTTATTGCTGTTTCATATTCTCTATGACCCTAACAAGCCCCTTGGTACACAGAATAAAAGTAATCTTCATCTTTTTGTTTGATATCATGAATGCTGGTGGAGTCACCATCCCTGGAGGTGTTTACAAAAGAAGGAGATAGAGCACTTGAAGCTTGGGGTTATTATGGAGATATTCGGATGAGGGCTGGACTTGATCCTGACTTTCTAGTCATGATGATTCTTTCTAGTCACGAATGCCCAGTGTGCCTTATCTAAAAATTGTCATGGGTGGGGAATTACTCTTGTGCTTTTCAAGTTAAACAGGGGGTATGATCTTAGCTCAACGTGTGGGCTGTGTGTTCCTGGGATTGTCAGGGTGTGCCTCACGTGAAAAAAATGAAGTTATTTCTTATTTTACCTGAGACAGAAAGGCAAGGACCAGCCTGACTGTAGATAGAGCTGGAACTTGGGATGTCAATACAGCATGTGCCAAATGAATATCTGATTACTGTTAGTGTTAGTACTCGTGGACTGGAGAAGGTTACTAGGCTTTCCCAAACAGATAGATATAGTGCTCCTGCTTTAGCCCATCTTTTTGCTCCCTTCCAAAACATGTATTTCTTATGCCACAGATACGCGTTTTGGAAGGGAGCTAACTTCTCCCTCATGATATAGAACTAATTGTGAGTAATTGCTTTTATATAAAAGCATGTAATGATATAAATAGACTACAAAAGAAAAGTGATGCATGTGTTAATGTAGTGGGCACTGGGAATTTATTATGCTAGTGAAGCTGGTGTTTTCCTCCTTTTTTTCAAGCAGTTGACTGTCTTTACCCTCACAATGTGAGACTCACTCATCACTGTCTTCTTCCCATGCACTGTTCCCACATCTTCTGATGCACTGTTTCCAAAACTTGGAGGTAAAGAGATGAGGTGATCCATTGCTCACGTATTCTTTCCTTTGGCAAAACTCTGCACTGTTCCTAAGTCACTGAAACAGCAGAGTAACTCTTGTTACCACAGTGTATGCTGCTGTAAAGCTAATCCTCATCTGGAAGCCCATGGTAATTGGTCCAGAAATTACCTTGTCATGCACAACTATAAATAATCAGCATAAATGTGTCCAAATGTATTAGGGAGCTTCAATTTATCCTCTTGATTAGAGGAGATTTAGTCCTGTAATTGTAGTGACTGACACTTGCTGTGTCTGAACCTTTCCTCCATGGAGCTGTTCACCTAACTTACCTGAATGCACAGCAGCATGAACTGACACATTCATATGAAGTAACAGAGACCTCATCCTTGCTAGGTAATGTAATCCCGTGTTATGGATGAAGAAGCTGATTTGGAAAGGCATTTGAAGACAAAGATTAAGGCAGGTATTTGTACTGCTTCTGATTATGCTTTTGCCATCAGCTAGATTCATTGCCCCAGGAAAGTGACTTTGCATTTCAGGTCAGTATGTTTGGTTTCCTACATATTTTATAGGAATGCTGCAAATCTTACCCCAGCAGTAGCTTTATTCTGGAACAATAGAAGATAATTCAACTTTTAAATTAGGTAAAAGTCATGAAATGGGGGGAGTTTCTATAAAGAACAGTATTGAGATCACTTAGGCTCTCTCCACTGGTTTTAACGCGTTGAGTTAGACTGCAAGTTAAAGCCTTGACTGAAGTGTTCAGTTTGAAATGTGTAATACAAACTGTGGGCCACTGCATTCAAAACACGGTGATCAGGCCACAGAAAATGCAACTCGAAACAGATGTTTTCTTTTGGAGAAAATTGGTGCGATTTCAGATCATTTTAATGGAGCAGCCATTCAATGAAGCAGTTAACCAGCTGCTCGCATATACTTCTTTCCCCAAAAAACTGTTCAGATATTCATACTACACCAACACAGACCATTACTTTTAAATGCTGGTGCTCTGTGTTTATTTGATCCATTCTTCCTCCAGCTGTGCAAGCATGTCATTGCTGGACTATATTGGAGACCACAAGTTTGAACACTCTAATCTGTCTGAACCCAATACTATTGTTGCTCTCCTTAGCAATGTATCCTGAACTCCATGAGGTAACTTGTGGTAGATTTGAATAATTTAGCTCCTAAGTGAAGAATCGAAGCTTACTGTTGTTTGTTCTTTCTAGGCATGGAACACTTTCTTCTTCTTTCCCACTAGACTACTTAGTAAACCACAGAGTTATGCAGTTAGTGATCAAACCCTGCTTAGATTGCTTACATGCCAAAATAACACCAGTCACTTGTGTGAACAACATTAACTTCAAAGAATTTAGGGGGAAATCGCAGGCACTGAAACCAGCTCCCTGAGCGGCTGCCTGAACATCACAGTCATGCCAAGGATACTTTATGATCTGCAGATGGTTCCTTTCTGTCTCAAGTCTGATGGTAGAGATATGCCGAACAAGCTTTTTGTAATATTCCTATTGAGAAGTTAATAGCCAGCAACAAATTCTGAACAAAAAAGAATGGTGTAACATCCCCCTAAATATAAACCCCTATTTATGGCCTTTTAGCAGCAGCAACAAATTTGGTATTTCCTAAACAAGGACCTGATTGATGATACTTGGAAGGGATAATGTTTTTAAATGTTAGGTCTGGAACGGAATTAAATCACTGTTGATTGTAGTGCACGCCTGCTCACAGAATCACAGAATAATCGTGGTTGGAAAGGATCTCCTAGATCACCGAGTCCAACCATACCCACACCACCAAAAACCCTAGATGCATGAGAGATTGCCAAACACACCAGTTATCATCCCTTGCCTGTCTGAAGATTAATGCTCTGTATATATTCTGTAGGGAGAGGGTTGGAACAAATTCCTTTCCAGCACTTTTTTCAGTTCACTTAGAACTTTTTTCATTTGGTTAGAAAATTCTATTCCCAGGATTTTATATGCAGCAACTGCATGGAAGGTGAAAGAACTTAGACCACCACAGGACTCTATGGTTCTGTGATTCAAAGCAGTACCTTTGGTCACAAATATGTGAGTGGAGAGAGAATGATCATGGGCAGTGGAAATTTTCAGTAGTGTCAGCCAGTGCTTGATGAACAGGGCTACGCACTGTCTTGTGGAGGTACCACTGCAACAAGCTTGGTGTACACCTCATGCAACAGAAACCTTGTAGGGATGGTGTGTAAGAGTAATGAAAAGGCCTGACAATAGAATGAACTTTCCCAGAGGAATGGAAAGTCATCACCCTCTAAAACCAGGAGAGTTTTAACAGCGGTTCATACCAGTCATATTTTGTCTTCTCCTCTGATGGCCTTTACCAAATGAGCATCGTTGCAAAGCGCCAATACTTTGGCCTCAAAATGAAGCAAGATTTTTTTGAACAATGGGTTACAATTTTACCAAGCCTATAAGGATTAATTTCTGTAATTGATTTAACTCCATAATAGTCACATCCCTTCAGTTAACATGTACCTGACCTGATGTAAGAAAAGGGCTTTACTTTTAGAACCCAGTCATATGCAAAAAAATGTCTGCTTGTAGTGTCTAAAAAAAGTATAAAAACTGTGCCCCTTCTCAGTGCCCGTAACATGGGATCTCCTCTAACATGTTAGAATTCATAAGGGCTTTTCCTACTAGAACCCCCAAAGCAAACAGATATGAGAAGCATCATAGAATCATTAGAAATCAGAAGGGACCTCAGAAGATCATCCAGTCCAATACCCCTGCCACAGCAGAATCACCCAGACCAAGTCACACAGGAACACATCCAGGCTGGTCTGGAAC
>VZRI01013548.1:36925-61934 GCA_013397515.1 Upupa epops
AAGTTCTTCACTGTGAGGGGGGTTGATGGCTGGAATGGGCTGCCCAGGGAGGTGGGGGAGGCCCCATCCCTGGAGTCATTTAAGGTCAGGCTTGATGAAGCTCTGAGCAATCTGACCTAGGTAGAGCTGTCCCTGCTTATGTTGGGAGGTTGGACTGGATGACCTCTGGAGATCCCTTCCAGCCTGGAACAGGCTATGATTCTGTGAGTCTGAATGTTTAGCTGAGTTTTAAAATTTGCATTATATTTGAATTAGACATCTCTGAGCCATGCATGAACAGTGCTGCAAAAAGGATGATCAGGAGGTTTTAGAGTGCACTGTGAAAAAAATGGAACTGCTAAATTCCATTTCTGACTGCCATTAGATTAATCGAGGAAATGTTTCTTTTGGAATTTTGCTAGAGTCCTACAGGATTTGTCCTAGTTTTTCCTGTCTACAGTAAGAACAACAGTGTGGTCTTTTCTCAGCCTGCTGTAACAAAATGGCCTCTTGAAACAAAGACCTACAATGTTAAGTTCAGTGTGCAGTGTGAGTATTGACTTTAACTTTGCTCAGCCAGGAACAAAAAATATAAAAAATAGATGGAAAAATGGCAGAGACTTGAGAATTAAAAGGTTTAAAAATAGATTGGGTCCTACATGGCCATTTAACAAAATTAAGCTATAGCAATCACTCTTAAAAAAAGAGAAAGCTTTACTGTACAACTTTTGCCTTCTTTTAACAGAAGAGTGCTTTGTTGAATTTCAAGATCTCAAGCCTGAGCCTGGAAATGCAAAGATCAAGGCCATTGCCAATGTCTTTTCATTTACAATTCTCCAGTGCTTTCAGCATCTGGAGGAAGAGCAAGTCTGACTGGGTTAAGGGTATTACATCCCTTACTTATGTCTCATGAAGACATTTCTTGGGACTAAAGAAAGTCATGGAAGAAAAAAATCCCCTCTCATCTTTGCCTTAGTGCAAGATGTGCATCTGTGAGATGTAACTCGGGTGAGCCTTTCCAGAATCCCTTGTTTCCTTGGATAATGAAATCGCTATTAACAAATGATCCCCTATTGCAGGACTGCGTGAATGTCACTGGGCTCGTCCAAATGAAGGAAACAGTGACACAGTTCACGTTAGGACAGGATAAAAGCTGGAACTGGTTTTCTTTTTTGCCCTCTATTTTCTTCACTACTCTCAGATGTGTCTGCATGGCTGGTGGTTAACAGGGTGCTTTGCTTCTATGCGAGAAACTATTTGTTATTGCTTGCTCAATGTTTTCCATAGCAACAGAATGTTTCTGTTTAAGATCCAGTGGAGGAAAGCAAACAGAAAAGCCTTTAAGACTCAGTTTGTAAAAGAAGCTAAATTAAACTTAACTCTTTCAGGTTAACTATGTAGTCAATATTTATTCTGGTATTAAACAATGCCTTGTTGAGGGTCAGAATGCCCTCAAACTTTAAGCACAGGGATGGCCATACTGGGCGCAGTCCACTGTCTCCTTTGCCCAAAAAGCCACCGTTGCCAGCACGCAGTAGTGGATTCCTACAGGAAGCCTGGCAGGCGTGACTTGATAAATGCCCTGCTATGCTCTTTCCCTCCTTCCCTCCCTAACTTCCTACAATCTGCAGCTGGGGAAGTGTTCTGACTACAAGAGGTGTTCGTGTTTTCAAATGCAGGCATGCACCAAGTGGTTGGATTGCAAGTAATGGCCAGACACAAAGCAGTTTCTCTGGTTGGTGGTGCAAGCACCAATCTGAGCTGGGACTCAGACCTGAAACATCTAATTCATTTGCCGAATCTTTTAAAACCACAGGGTGAGCATGGAAGGACACAACTATCTAGGCTGACAGCCATGTTTTGTTTCCAAAGAATCAGAAATAACAGCAGATTAACACTCATGTCAGGTGTGAAAAAGTATCCTAGGGACGTCCTCCACACATGGGAAAGGCAACACAAACAAGGGTTTGGTAAGGAGGCACACGGCAAAGTATTTGTGCCCCTGACTGGACCCTGGGGTATGTGCAGCATTTGTGTACACATGCCACTCCTGTTGCAGCCCTTTGTAGAAGCAGTAGCCTTTTACTACGCACACTTCTTTAGAACCCTTTTACCCTACCCCATGCTACATTACCTACATGGGGATAGCAACAGTAGCTAAGAATGACAGACAGAGGTAAAAAGCATTACCCAGACACTCTTTCCCATCACTGCAAAGGTTTTAGAATTGAACGGAACATTCACCACCACTGCCAGCTCCTATACCTTTCATTGTAAGTCTTTCCATACGTGAAGCGTATGTTAAGCTCTAAGTCCTGCAGTAATTTGCTGTATTGCAGTATCTACCCTTTTACCTTCCACCCTTAAATTTATCACTTGATATAAATTTAGGCCTGTAGAGAAAACTTGAAAACACACGCTCTAAAGCCTGAGAACATAACAAAATGAAAAGAGTTACCAGCTTTTAGCTCCCATGATGACCAAGACAGCCCCAGTTCACAAGAGCCTTGCTCAGGCAGGCCTGCCAACGCTTCACATTGGCCTGACATGCAGCAACAGCCCCAGCTCAGGATCAGCCTGGTGTTTTTCTCCAGTGTCTGTCCAGCCAAGGGTGCTGTCACTACTTTGCCAATAGAGAACGTCTTAAAGTAGTCATGTACTTACTCTTCAGTTTAGAAAATAAGGAATTGCCACTTCTTTGAAAATCGCTTTTAAAATGAATGTCAGCTAATCTCATGACTTGCTTGGCAGCATTGTGGTTTATAATGTTAATTTTCTACTTAACAGAGATAAATTTGGATGGCAAGTATAATGCTGCAGTATTTCTACCCATTAATTCATTAGAAATCAAGTGGGGATGGTTTACAAATGCCAGAGAAACAGGCACTGCAAGAGCAGCATCACAGGTAAAATGGTCACTGAGAGTACCAAGAGGAGTCTGTAAGAAACACCGCACGTTTTGGTCAGCTTTATCCAAACTGACATAAAACTCTGGGCTACTGTCTCTCATTTCTGGTTGTAGGTGATTTCATTTTCATAGTTGGACCAGACCCACACAACTGAACAGGCACCATTTTCCCCATGACTTAGGTACTGTACCAAGGTATTCATTTAGGATAATGATGGCTTTTTTTCCTCTGCTACATCAAAATCGTGATTACAGACACTTCTAAATATGATTAGTCAATATTCATGTGCCCAGCAATGGAACGATGCAAATACCAAGCAACACTGAGTTTTACCTCTAAAACATTAAGCTAATGAAAGAAACAGACTGACACAAAATAAGTAGCAGCCCAAGAGAGAGTAGGGAGAACGTAAAGGATGCCCAGGAATGTAGGTATTCGATTTAAACATGGAGCAGCAACAGAAGAGGAGCAAGAGGACACACAGCAAAGCATACGGCAATCTGTGTAAACAATTTCAGTCCAGTCTAACAGTCTTTCCATAATAGCGCCTCGTATAGCATGGGGCTTGTTTATGCAGTTAGTTAGAGGTTATAAAACTATGTATTTCTTCTCCAGCTCTGTTTTTTTACCCTGCAGGTCCGTGGTGAACATAAGCTAAAAAGTACTGCCTAAAGACTGAATCCATTCCTACAACTTCTTTCGATCTACGACTAAAATCCAAACACACTGACCAAGCACCTCAGATCCTACGTCATGCTAGGGTTGTCAGCTTACCGCTCACAGGGTCTGAACAGCACCGATCTTTCAAGAAGAAGGGATTACAATCTAATAACATCATCTAGGAACGTGTTTACATCGGCATATTCTTGGAAAGCTCTCTTGGCTGTGATGAAATTTAGAAATCAAGAAACTAAAGAAGCATAGCTTTTTATGCCTGCCCTGGAAAACTGGAAGCATACACTGCTTTTTATCTCC
This sequence comes from Upupa epops, assembly GCA_013397515.1. Lineage (NCBI taxonomy): Eukaryota > Metazoa > Chordata > Aves > Bucerotiformes > Upupidae > Upupa > Upupa epops. The sequence continues at coordinate 40,789 of VZRI01013548.1, forward strand.
TCCTTTATTCTTCTTCCCAGCCCCGCAGACAGAAAAGCTTTTCTCAGTGCTGAATGTTTCTCGTATAAAGGCATCGGCGTAGCAAGGCGCAGTGGTGGATGTTGAAACCAGCAAATTTTAAACAGGAAATGCAATGACAGAGGGCATCGATTTTAATTTCACCAAGCACGCTCATTGTCACTGTCTGCTAGCAGAAGTCAAAGAAAGAGAACCGCAGCACAACTTCTCAGAAACCTGGCAAGTGTGGAGTCTTATTGTCCTACTACTAGTTGATGTGAATAGCTGCACTTGATTTCCTTTATCTAATGTTCAGGTGGCAATAAATGTTCAGAAGGAAAATGTGATAGAAAATAAATAGGAACAAATAAGCTGTAAACATTAGTACAGAAGGTAAAACTATACAAAACATAGGCTGGGCTCAATTTGCTCAGAGGTCTTTTCCAGCCTCAATAATTCTGTGATTCTGTGATTACTTAGCAACAATAATGTGATCAAATCAATAGTCTAGCATCTATGTAATGCATTTCAGGACAATTCTGCTTGTAGATGCCCATTAGTTTCCTTCATTTGTCAGCTGGCAGCACAAACAGGGTACAGATGTTTAGTCTGCTGCTTGTGTTAATATTTAGGAGCTGCAGTAGATGGGTTCCCAGAACTCTGCTGTATAATCACCCTGACTTCAGCGCTGAGGTTTGCTAGCACATCTACAATGTTGTCTTTTTCTCACAAATGAAGTTAACAGATGAAAATGTCTCATGCTAACACCAGCTTCTTTGCATTCTTAGAGCCGTTTTAGAGCAGAGCAGCAATTGTACCTCAGTAGAAGTTTTGTATGTGCTTATTTAATGCGTTTCAGCACACAGTTTTAGGGCCAGACTGATCTATACAGCGGATCATCTGAATAAACTGCCTTGCAGTCCCCTTTCATTAATAACAGCGTAGAAAGAAATGGAGGTAAAAGCAGGTCCATAAACTAGGGTGTTCTGCGGGCTTTCTCAGGCAGCGAAGGAATAGCAGAATGTGACGAGAAGCATGCTTATTGTTACTGCTGTTCTCCCACCAGTGGAAATAAACGATCCTTGGCGTCAGTTCATTCAGCCCCTTGTCAGGGCAGAAAGCAAGCCAGAGTGTAAACACGAGTACAAGAGCTTTCCATCAAGCCTGGCACTGGACCAGACTTCCTCATTGCCAGCCCATACAACATGTTATCAAAACTCTGACTGGAGATTGATCCTTCTCTGCAGAAACCATTTATTAGTATCAGGCAGTTCAGCACTGAGAGAAATCCTAACAAGAAGCAACATCTAGGACCCTGAAGCAAAACTTGCAGTGCCACCTCATTAGGAGCTATCCTCGGCCTGTTTGCTCAGACATTGCCTGGACCAGATCTTCTTCGTGAGTAGCAGCAGCCACTGCTGTCAATGCCACCTTTTTTCGCTACCAGCTGGAGCGAACTGGATAGATACAGGCCTGTACCTCACAAGGCTTTCCCAGAGTATGGTAGTGAGAACTTTTTATTGCCACTTGCTTTCTAAGGCTGTACTGCTGCAATGGAGTCATTTAACGACCTGCTAACTTTTCCTGTATAAAAGACAAGCAGCAGAACCACAGCACCGCATGATCCTGAATTGGCATTTTAATACAGTCCCTCCTATAGCAGTTGGCTGGGATGCAGGTAACCAGGTGATACGGCAGGTACCTTCACCTTGCACCGTTTAACATCACCTACCACTAGCAGGTTTCTCATACATTTGAAATTAAACACAAGCTAATGTCTGCAGGACTGGTGTTGAAGTCCTATCCAATAAAAGTATGGGTCTGCACCAAACAGAAAACGCAAGTGACCCTCGTTGTCTGTACAAACTTCCCCTCATTTTGCAAACACTAGTGAAGGCAGCAGTCATGCCATACATTATGGAATATGCTGAAGACAGGACTCTTCAGCACGGTTACTTCTTGCTGAGGCAGCCTAAAGATTTATTGAGCTGAACTTTACTCATTCATTTTATAGAGCTTCTTTTTTGTGAACATAAACTCAGATCAAAGCTAAAATGTCTCAAAAATGAAGCTACAGGCAGAAGAGATCAGCTGGTCCCCAGTTTGATCTTTCAGGTCAGAGAGACTGTGGTAATTCCTCCTTGTGTCTCAAAGGCTGTTGCTAAGGAGACCACTTTTGCTTCGATGAGCCTGTGGGATGGACTAGCTGACACGCAGGCAAGATTTCTGCTGCTAAGAAAAAGAGAAGGACAAGCTCTGGGGTCAGGCTAGAGCAGAGAAAACACTTGTGAAGCCCTTTCCCAGTACTGTTATCTGTGCCTACTGACCAGACTTGGTCACCCCACTGTTTTTTACCTTTCCTTTGCATTTCAGATGGGAAGGAAAACGTTGCTGTGAATGGCAAAAAGACAATACCTTACTAACAGCAGAAATCCGAGGACAGCACAAGCTTTCCCTAGCTTCATCCAGTGAGACATAACCCTTCTGTTACACCTCCAGCAGGTAATAATTCTAAACATAGCACTGTCTGTATGTTCCCTAAAAGTTCTACACTATCAGGAGTATAAATGAATTTGAGTTTGCTTTGCCCCAACAGTGCTCCTGTGTTACTACATTCTTTCAATGGTGCTCACTGATAGCACAGGATTCTGGCCTTTTTTAGAGCTTTTTTTACATTTAACCTTATAGCTTTCCCAGTTTTGATAGTTTTGTTTTCTCACATGGACTTCTGCATTACTAGATTTGACATTCACATCAGCTGTGTGACCGAGGTCACAAGATCTCTTTTGTCCAGTCTATTGTTTCCCCATGATGAGATTTCTGTGTGATAAATAAATCTCAATAAGATTTTCCTGAAAAAGGAAGGCAGAGAAGTTTCTCACCGTGGAACTCTTGGAAATCAAAAGGTCATTTGTATCTGATCTGCTTTACACAGTTTTGCTGTTATCACTGTTCTGTTTGACTCAGGAAAGGCTGTTGGGTGGACACCCACATGTAAATGTTACGCTGAAATACCTAACAGAGCTTCCAGGATAAGCTGCACTGGAGCGTATCTGTTCATCAGCACTGTAGTCTGCAGCAGTACAACTAGCGCAGACAAGGTTCCAGCCACCTATGGCTCATCTAAGAATCAAAACTGAGCCCTGTTCCCTGACCCAACTTTACAAACCTGCTGTACAGTAAGGAGGAAAGGCATACAGCTCTTTCTGGTGTCCTTCCTGACTCATTGGCTGTGTGTTCTTCAGGAAGGACAGACAAGGAAGTAGGGGTGGTGAGGTGGCTCTGAGTTATGGAGTGTTCTGATTGTATTGAACTCAGTGAGTCTAATGATAAGGTTGAGCGCCTGTGGGTGAGGATGAGGGGGAAGGCCAAGGCAGGTATCCCACTGGGGGTCTGTTACAGACCACCCAGCCAGGATGAGGCATTCTACATGTGACTGGGAGGTCTCACAGTCTGAATGAGCCAGCAGGGTGCCCAGGTGGCCAAGAAGGCCAACAGCACCCTGGTCTGCATCAGCAATAGTGTGACCAACAGCACTAGAGAGGCGATTGGCTCCGTGTACTCAGTAGTGGTGAGGCCTCACCTCAAGTGCCATATTCAGTTTTGGGCACCCCTATAAAAGAAGGTGGTTGAGGTAGTACCGCAGTGTCACAAAAGAGTGATGAAGCTAGTGAAGGGCCTGTAGGGTAGGTCTGAGGAGGGGTGGCTGAGGGATCTGCGTTTGTTTACTCTGGAGAAAAGCAGGCTGTTTACAGCTACCTGAGAGGAGGGGGTAGAGAGCTGGNCTACCTGAGAGGAGGGTGTAGAGAGCTGGGGGTAGATCTCTTCTCCCAGATCACTAGCAACAGGACAGGAGAAAATGTCCTCAAGCTGTGCCAGGGGAGGGTTACATTGGACATCAGGACAAATGTCTTCCCTGACACAGCTGTCAGGGGTTGGAACAGGTTTCCCAGGGAGTGGGTGGAGTTGCTGTCCCTGGAGGGGGTTCAAAAACCATGTAGATGTGGCCCTGGGGAACAGGGTTTCGTGGGCAGGGTGGGGTTGGGTTGATGGTTGGACTGGATGATCTCAGAGGTCTTTTCCGGCCTTAATGAGTCTGTGATTCTATGATTCCTTCTCCTACCAGGTGAAGTGAACGTGGTTCTCATCCCCAGTAACAATGGTGTGTTATACCCAGCCTAGCACCTGCTTCTCTAGATTAGGACTCATTTTTTGACCTCTATGTTTAAATCATCATTATCAGGTGTTATCAGATGCCACCAGTGATGTAAAGTTGCTTGCAGTGTGTACACCGCTAGCACAGGTCTTTCATACAGATAAGAAAACTGTAAGCATGTTGAGTATCTGGCTGGCAAAAGGGGATCCAGGGAGCTTTAATAATCTTTTCAGTTCATTTGAGCTCTTTGATTTCATTGGGGTAGACACTGACACTCAGTCCACAGGACAGTAACAGGAAAAATGGTGTGTGGCAAGACAATGAGGAGCTTCATTTTCATCAGTGTCTACTTGTAATTCCTGAAAAAGAGACTAAAATATCTCCTCTAAACGACCATTTAGTTCAATGATGCAAGTTCATGCATTTACATTTTACACGTATTTACATTTATTTAATGATTTTGTTAATTACTTTGAGGATTATTAAGTTTGGAGTAAGTAGTAGTCGTCTATAATTTTATTCTTTGATGGCCATTTGCTTTGCACCCTTACACCTGGACAAAACCAAATATGAAATTTGTCACAAGGAGGGGGACAAACCATGAGAAATGTGCCTCCTCCTCATGCGCTGCAATGATTCCTGCTGCTGAGAAGGAGCAGCCTCTAAAGCAGACAGGCGAGTGAGCGCTGGTGACCACTGAAGCAAAGCAATGTTCATTTGGTGTGGTGGTGGCTAGTGTTTCAAAGTTCAAAGTGCAGTAAGAACACTTGTAAGGACTCTTGAAATGACCTACCCTGACACCATTTACATTACTGTTGTAAAGGAAAAGGTAGGTTTGTATTGTAGTTGTTTTTTGTTTTCGGCGGATAATGTTCTGCAATGCGCTGCGTTTTTATGGAGCAGTGTCATAAAACCCTCAGCTCCCTGAAGCTGAGCTCGTAGGGAAGAAGGGAATTCCATCGTAATGTCACTTAGCTCTATCACCAACCAACTCCAGCTTCTTCTCATTTAGTCATCTCAAACTAAACCATTTACATCTTAGAAATGCTGGGTTTCTTTTTCCCACTCGCAAGGAATGAAACCAAAACAAACCAAAAGGGAAACCTCAAAGTTGTGTCAAAGTGAGCAAGCGTTACTGCTCTGAACACCGCTGATCTTCCCGAGAAATTATTAACACTTCAAAAAAGAAGAAACCTGAATAATCGGGGAATTAACCACATGCTTTTTGTGCTGAACCTTTTCCTTTTTAACGATTTATGGTCCAAACGCTGTTGTGTTCTAAATGCATTCATTCTTACTGCTTTGAGGAAGTATGTTTGAAATGGCTGTGCTTGCCCCCAGTAATAGACACCAGTGGCAACGGCTTAGTTTCTGTCAAAGCTGGGATGTTTTAAATTCTGAATATATTATTCAGTTTCTCTAACGTGGTCTGGAGAACTTCTGCAGGGCATGAAGCTGGGGTTTCTCAGCACTAAACCAAAGTGATTCATTAAGTTGTTTCCCGTTTATCTGAAGTTCCTAACACCTTCACTGTTCCTGTATTTCACTTGTGTATGAAAGAATCTTGGTTTCAGCTAAGCTGAGACCATTTTCAGCAGCTGACACCTTGCTCAGTTGTCACATTTGCAGCAAAAATATTTGTATGGCAGCTCTTGAAATCCATTATAGATAAGCCATCTTTAGAGGGTAACAGATAGAAGCTGTGAGATTACACCTTACAGTTAAGATCCAGGCCATCAGGGCCCCCAGGAAAGTCAAGAGGAATTTTGCCATGACTTTAAATTGCACCAAGATCTCACAAGACTTTGCAACTAAATCTGTCTGGATACAGACACACAGATCGTTAGGGGTTGGAAGGGATCTCTAGAGGTCATCAAGTCCAATCCCCCTGCTCAAGCAGAATCACTCAAGACAATTATTCCCCCTTCATAACAACATCAACGTTGGTAAGTTTTCTCAGACAATGAGAATCATATCCACTCAATACATTCACAGTCACTGTTCTGAGAAAGGTTGAGAGCTACTGCTCTGTGGTATGCTGCTATTTCCACTTCAGCTGTAACAGGATTGTGTGTCCTCATCCTTTGACTCCATTATGTGCAGATGCAGCTGATCTAAAAAGCTGGCACCCTTATATCAACCCTAATAGAAATTTAATGCTGGTAGAAAGTATAACGAATATGAACAAGCATGAATAGAACCCAAGAGCCTACCTCTCCTGAATGAAGACTAATGGAAGCTTGCCCTGTCGATAGATTTTCCCCTAAAAGGAAACAGTTCACAGAATCAAGCAAATCGTCACGAGCACGGCCAGTTCTGACAGTGATGAACTTTTTACAAGATAGTTTAAATCGTATCTCTGAGTTGCTTCCTAAAAAGGAAGAGAGAGAATTGTTCACAGCAGATCAAAAGATGTGTTCAGAAACAATAAACCATCCAAAATTAGACTCCGCAGGATCTGGATTTATTTGCACTTAGTACACATATGAATATCAGAACACAAAGTCAGCATTACTTTGCCTGACTTCGTAGGCTTCTGTACTGTACTGCAGGATACAGTACACAATTAGCCCGGCTTTCTAAAGGAATGTGGTTGGGGATCCCACTGTGGGTTCTGCGTGTCAGATTGTCCAGTATTTTTGAAAAGCTTGGTCTGTTTCAGAGCTGGTGGACAGGGAAATGGCTCGTTTCTGTCTGCCACAAACACGACTGAAACGAGCAGCAGGGCAGCAGAAACAGACTCTTTTTGTATGGCTGTACTCCCCCCGTGCAGAAAAGGCTGTATCATGAAAGGAGAGAATCACCATTAACAGGGTATCCCCCTGCTCCCCAAAATTTGAGAGCTCTTAAGAACCAGGACGTGTTAGCAGTGCTGTTTTATTTGTATAGGGTGTGCACTTATGCTTTGATGTGCCTACAACACTATCAATTGAATCTCATTCTATACCAGAAAAGGCTGCATTTCCCAGTGGATCAGCCACTACTGCATGTTTGTTTCTCAGATCTGCCCATGGGAAGGATGCTCCAGCAGCAGGGTTGGACTGAGATGATCTTTTGAGGTCCTTTCCAGCCCATAACAGCATGTGATTCTGTGTGATTTGCCAACACACCAAGGGATACCAGGCTGTCATTTAACGTAGTAATGAAACTGTCAGAAGGTACTCTGCAAATACAACTTAACAGTGGAGGAAGCAAGGCAGGAGGACTTTTTTTAATCCATATCCAGTTTTCAGGACTGTAACAGGAGTCCTACAAATGGAAAAGCATGTAGTTTCTATTCCTCTTGCTGTCATGTTGGATGAGGGATCTTTGACTCAATGGGCACTGTGCCTCCATTGCTCGATGCTAAATACCGTCTCAATGAATTCATTTCTAAGTCAAGTGAAAAAGCCTAGAGGGTTTTCAGGTTAGTGTGAAGGCAACCAGGGTGTTAAGTCAGCAATAACATGGCCTCCTGAAGTGTGGGACAGATATGTGCTGGACTCTCAGCTGGTTTTTGTTGTGTGGAGTTGCTATACAACTCCCTCCCATACTGACACAACGATCTGGTGAGAGGACTGACTCTACTTAACAGTTTTACTCCTTTCATTCAGTAGGAAACCATGGCTTGATTACTCCCACATCCCACTATATTTCCGGGACAAATATTTTTCCTGATGCAGCAGTAATTAAGGATGTGCATTTCTCTTGCTTGTTTGCTTTAGAAATCGTGTCAGACAGTTCAGGACTGCAGGGCTAAAACCTGGCTGTTGTAAGGTTACAGACAGGGCCAAGGCAGAGAATCTCATGCCCCATTTAGAATGACTTAACCAGAGTTATTTCATGGTGGTCTGGCTGCACCTGTTCACACTTGACCAGTTCTGCGCACATGTGACCTGTGCCTCACATCACTGCTGGTGTGTCACGGCACAGGGAATACCCCCGCTGCTGCTACACACGTATTATTTCTGAAACTGTGGTGACACCCACAGTGACAGATGATTCTACCTGCTCTCCAGACATAGGCTGAGACGGTCCTTGCTCCCCAGCACATTTCCAAAGCAGCACTCCTAGTCAAACAGAAAATGAGATTCCCTGAATATTAGATTCCTTGAAGCCATCACTATCCCATCTTGCCCTCTTTTCCAAGTTGTGTGATCATACTGCCTTATCATGGATTATAGTTCAAACTGAGAGCAAAGCCTAGATGTTTCTCTTCAAATTATAGTTTTTCACGGGAGTTTATAGAAAATATGCTTTTTAGGGTCTTCTAAACCACATAAAGTCTGTTGAACACACATATTCACAACACCTGTTTTGTGTACAGTCTAGTACAGAACTCTTGGGCTGAGCACTGCCCTCCAAACAATTAACCACACAGTTTTTCTTCTAGTTTGACAGAACACACAGAATTTGTTAGAAGCACAGTGTTCTCTTCATTATTCTGGAGATGTCACTCTCAGCTGTGGAGACATTAGAAGATTTGCCCACAGTTCAAGTCTGTGCTGGAGCCAAGAGCGTAGAAATTCAGGTTAGTGCTGTGGTAGGTCACAAAAATGATCAGAGTGTTGAAGCACGTCTCCTGGAAACAGGCTGAGACAGTTGGGGTTGTTCGGCCCAAAAAGGAGAAGGCTCCAGTGGGATCCCTGAAACAGACTGCCTGGAAAGTTGGTGGAGACCCCATCACTGGAGACATTAAAGGTCAGGCTTGGTGGGGCTCTTTTAACAGAGAGATAATGAGGAGAGATGCAGTGAAGCATTCTTCTGCTCTAGACATGTCCCTGCTGGTTGTAGGGGTGTGGGACTTGATGACCTTTAGAGGTCCATTCCAACCCAAACCATCCTACAAACCATGAACTGCTGATGTGTGGAAGAAAAGAAGATATGCAAGTCTATTCCCACCACGTGTTTGACCCACCAGATAAAATTTACTAGAACTGAATGTGGAGAAAAATAAAATACATGCCAAGAAACTGTTCTCCAGTGCATCCCAGTGCTTGTGAAGAAGAAAGGTCTCCAAGATCCGTCCCAGTGCAAGCTGGTCTGCAATTCTGGTTTAGTTCACTGGGAATATGAAGATCAGGGGCAGCACTGGTTGTAGTGCAGTGACCACGAGATCGTAGGAATTCCATATCTTGAGAGGAGGGAGCCAGCAAAAGCAACGATGTAACTCTAGACTTTGGGAGATCAAACTCTACCCTGCCAGGTAGCTGTTTGAAAAATTCCCACAGGATACAGTTTTGGGGAAAAGAGGGATCTAGGAGAGATGGATTATTTCCAAGGATCACCTCCTTCAAGCTCAGAAAGATCCATCCCAGGGGGAAGAAAAGAAGCAAAATTATCAGGATGCCCAAACAGATCAAGAAGGAACCCCTGCCTAAACCCAGATAATAAATAGGAAGCACAGAAGAGGTGGAAACTGGGTCCAGTGACCCAAGAGGAATGAATATAGACATGCTGACCAAGCATGCAGGGCTAAGTTTTGGAAAGTCAAATGCCCATGGTAAGTTAACCCTCGAAAAAGCTCAAGTCCTAGTTTCTCTGTGCAAAAGCTAAGAAGGATTTGTCTAGGGTGATGAGGAAAAGAAATAGCTTGAAGAGTAAGTTAGAGTGTACCTGTGAAAAATAACACTCTCTCTAGTGCAAATATTCTGGGAAATGAATTTATCTCCAGGAATTGCCTGCCATAAATCAGAATGATTTTCATTTACCAGAGGAAAATCAGTCCTTTCGTGATTGTTATAGGGAGAAAATAGTTTCTAATATTCCAATGTAAATTCCAAAGTAAACAGCAATTATGAGGTACTCCATTGGTTTTCTGTCACTTGTAAAATGCAGGGAGAAGCAATAAGAGATCCAGCCTTATGTTTGGAGTCAGAAAACTTCAGAAATGCCACATAAAATGAAAGCGTTTATAGGAACCAGATGTCCTAATGTACTTGTCTGAAAAGCAACTGGCTGCAAGCAGAACAGTTAGGTCACTGCCAATTTCATTGATTTGCTTACAACCACCATTAATTCCTTCCCTCAGAATAAAGCATGTCTTTCTTAGCTGCTGCTTGCATCATCTGAACTTCACCATGCTGGGTCCAAAACCTTCCCCGCCAGGCTCCCATCTGGGCTATTTGTTTCTGTTTGATGTATTGAACAGCTGCTTCCGATTGTGGGCATGACTGACACTCTCAGGAAGGCAGCCAACCAACATGTCCCTTCTCTCACTAATTCAAGCAGGAATGAAACACTTCTCAGGCAGATACACCTCCTACACTTTTTTGAAGCTTCACATCAGCTTATTCTTCTTTTATGAAAATTTCCTACCTAAATTAGAGAATTCCTCCAGTCCCATCGCTGATGCTTAGCGTCTTTGTTAACACCAATAATTGGGAAAAGGACTCTACGGCAAAATTCTACGTAAACAAGGTACGGCTCATGGCTTTTCAAATTATTTATGTATTTGTTTTATTAGATTTTCTGCCCTCTCATGTTCATGCACTACCCAGTTATTTATACCTATTTACCAGCAGATCCAGATGGTTCCATCCTTTGCACTCTGCAGCACTGTGGATAGACAGGTGAAATGCAGTGGGTACCTGCAGTACAACAAAGTTCCAAGAGTGTGAATTCAAGGGAAAGTTAATGATGAGCAATGTTTATTAATGTAATTATAGAATCATCAAATGGCCAGGGTTGGAAGGGACCTTAAAGATCATCCAGTCCCAAGCCCGTTGCACAGGCAGGGACACCTTCACTAGAGTAGATCACTCAGGCCCCATCCAACCTGGCCTGGAATACTGCCAGGGAGGAGGCAGCTACAACCTCCCCGGGCAACCTTTTCTAGCACCTCAGCACCCTCACAGGAAAGAATTGTTTCCTCATGTCCAACCTCAATTTCCCATCTTCAAGTCTGTAACCCTTTTCCTTTGTCCTCTCACTACACACCCGTGTCAAAAGTCCTACCCCAGCTTTCTTGNGTCCATGTGGGGAAGCACAGAAGGTCGCTGGGGAAGTCATTAATTACTTGAATTGCCTATACAGGGGACTTTCAGAAGAAACGATGCTTGGACATGCCATGCTTTTGCATCAAACCCCTGTGTTGGCATTGCTGCTAACCTCGTCTGGCCATTTTCCATCCTTCACTTGTGGTCTACCTTGGACTTTCGTTTTACTTTTCGATTTCCTCTAAAGCACTGGCTTAAACCACTCAGCTTTGTGTGGGCTTATGCAATTCCCAGCATCTGACCTACTCTAACTTTTACTGACATGCTCAGCACAATGCAGATCAGCTCAGTGAGGTTGGCAGGGGAACAGGGACAGGGGTTCACAGGTTTTTGAACTAGACCTTCTGTTACAGTTTTGCATTGTGCCTACAGCCCAGTTTGCAGGACGGTGCAGATGGGAACTTCAGCAAATACTCGTGCAGGAACTGGGTTCTTCCTTTAGCACTTTTAGATTACATCTTTAGGTCCTTCACTATATTACTTCACTTACTAGAGGGGAAGTAATTTCAGGCATACTGGAAGACATGTGAATCATCTATGCAACTTTCTCTACCACTGCGTAGTTAACAGACTTCTCCCTGTGGCCACAGAAAACTGATGTGATCTCTAAGGCAACTGCTTCCAGTCCACCATTGCAGCCATAAGGCCAGTTTGCAGCAGTACCTTGGTTTTCAGGAAACCGTCACCTAACTCCTCCTTGGAAAGTCTAATTTCAGATAAGAATTTTATCAAACTTCCAGGAAGGGGGAACTTTTCACAAAGCAGAACTGAGGGTTTTGGTCTGACAAGCTGTACAATGACAACTGAGATATCAGCTCAGGTTACACAAAGAGGCCTTTTTCAGAACCAAAGCTAAGCACACTTCAACTTTCCATCTTCCAGGTCTTTACACGTTAAGACTGAGCAGCTTAGAACCATCTAAGGATCTGGCTTCTGAGGGAACAGATGAATCACAGACTTACTGAGGCTGGAAAAGACCTCTAAGATCATTAAATCCACCCTAGGCCCTGACATCACCACACCCTAGACCAGGGCACTAAGGGCCCCAGCCAGTCTGTCCTTAAACACCCCCAGGGATGGGGACCCCACCACTGTCCTGGGAGGTCCATTCCAGTGTCTGATCACCTTTTCCACGAGGAAGGGCTTCCTAACATCCAACCTAAACCTCCCGTGGTGCAGCTTCAGGCCCTGCCCTCTCATACTGCCACTAGTTGCCTGTGAGAAGAGCCTGACCCTCACCTGACTACAGCCTCCCTTCGGGTAGTTACAAAGAGGAAGAAGGTCCCCTCCAGTCTCCTCCTGGCTAAACAACCTCTCAGCCCCTCCTCATCGAACTTTCCCTCCAGTCCCTTCCCCAGCCTCATTGCTCTCCTCTGGACCTGCTCCAGCACCTCAGTCTGTTTCTTGAAGTGTGGGGCTTCAAGAGCAAGTAACAAGGCAACCTTAAAGAAAGACGAACTCTAGTGTGTCAGTGTGAAACTCTACTGTGTCAGTGTGAAAAGTCCTGGGTTTGACTTGAACAAAACTTCTCCCTCACAACGCAGGAGTTCTTTTTGACTGGAACAATGGCTATGATTTTACTTCAGACCACCCACCCACATCACAGGATCTGAGGATTTTCAAATTTAGAAAAGCAGTCACACAGGAAGGATAATAGAGACCAAACCCTCCTGCAGGAGCGGGATACTTTTCAGCAGACTAAGCCAGCAAATGAACGAAGGAAAAATAACACAACTGCAATAGCTGTTGGAATCATGTGTTCCTGCTTTCTAGAGAATGCTTATTTGGAAAGTCCCGCAAGGTAACGGCATTTCATTCAGCAAACTCTTTTAATGTTCCAGTCACAGGATTCAAATCTGTTCCTCTCAAACAGTGTCTGATTCCCCATTTCACCCAGGCTTCCCCTGTACTAATGACAGACAGATTTTTCCAGTGAAACTTTTGGCCTAAATCCTCATTAGATTCTAAATCCCCCGGTCCCAAGAAGCCCTGTAGTCAAGCAGCAGAGCCTCAAACCTGCTTTCTACAACACGAAAAGCACTATGGTCACTGAACCATCATTCTTGAACGCCCTGGAAGTCTGTTAACAGGCTTAGACACAGAATGTGTAGTCAGAGGCAATTAACCCTCTGATGTAAAACCCTGCAGTTATGGGATAATCAATGTCTCAGTTCCTCATTTACGGGAACAATACAGGGGTTTCCAGCTGCAAGCCTCATTAAAGCACAAGAATTTAAAAGTTGTTTTTAAAAAATGTATTTCTAAATGCTCTAAAGAAATAGGATTAGTTTGCATGGATTCCCTGGAAATTTTGAGGATAAATGTAATGTATCTATTGTTACCTTTTACTTACACGTTCTGATAGGAAGATTGAGATAACTGGGATTATCTCAAACCATTCACAAATGAGTAAATGGGGTTGTCTCAAACAGTCTGCATAGGATTTCACCTAAAGACTTCAGTGAATGCTGCTACACCTTTGCAACTGCTCTCAAGAGGACCAAAGTGCTGTTCCCTCATCTTCAATTACTTCAAATCAGCATACATCCCAGATCTCCTACCTGCCTGGAGGCAGTGGAGGTAGGACCATGAAGATCTCAGGAAGCAAACCAAATTGGAGAAGTCAACTGAATTAACAGAGTAGACTCGATCTGCCTCTTGGCTTCCTCTTTCTGCAACTATTCTGCAGTCTATTTCACTACAGCAGAAAACAGAACTCCATGCTTTGTTAGCCATTAGGTAACCACAGAGGCACAGCCATTTGAATTTGTTTTATTGTATTGCACAAGATATCAATGCAATCCAGGTAGGAGCTGTATTAAAGGATCCACTTTACTCAAACCATTTGCTGTTGCAGCACACATCACGAGCATCATGAATAACCAGTGCCTTCTTCAGAAAATATTGGTTGCAAGTTTAAACATGTGTGGCAGTAAATGAAGTTAAAACAAAAATAAAAACAGCAAGGAGTATCATCCACAGAGTTCCTTTCAAACACACAACTACAATTTCCAGAAGAGCACCAATAACGCAAAGCAGCTATTCTTAGGTGATACTCTGTGTGTAGGCTCTGCAGTAAAAGCCAATACGCACGCACACACACACAAAAAATAGTTTAACTTCTAAAATAATTTAACCCATAATGTCTTGCATGTGTTACCTGTTTACAACATATCATTCCATATACAACGTCAGGCCCAAGCCTCAACTTGCATAAATTTGTGCACACTCATTTAAAAGCAGCCGAGTCTCTGGATCAGGTGTTCAAGATGAAAAAGCCTTCACATCTTGTGCTACCATTCCGTATGCAGACTAGGAAAGCAGGTGAACTGAACAGTGAAGGCCTAGCAGAAATGGTACTACGGAAAATGAAGAGCTGTCAAACCCTCAAATACAAAGTTCTAGAAAGAAGCCTACACGTAAAGTGATGCTGCAGTGATTTATAGAAATGAACGATTCATATCAGTCTCCTTTCTGACACTTGGGAGGTTCTCAGATATTCTGAAGCCTGCAGAAGTGAGCTAATCCAATGTCACAATTGGCATCATCCTCAAACTCTGTTCCTTCAGGTTTTTATCGTTAATACTGGTACTAAAACCATTTGTTATTTAGTGAAAACCATTATTAAAATTTACCTTCCTGCTGTGAGGATTTAGCATAGTAAAAATCACAGAAAACAACTGGTAAAAAAATAGTATTTTAAGACTCTTTTTAGAAAACCTGTCAAACAGCTGCAAATACAGCTGAGTTTCAAGTGTCTTTGCTTTTGAACGAGTTTGTTTGCTTTTTTTAAGTGAATCATTTCTAAAGAAGCAAGGGAGTACCAGTTCTAAGATTTATTCTTGTCCATTACGTTCAGGACCTCATCCAGAAGCGAAGGCCCCAAGTCAAGTTGTAATGAGAGAAGAGAGTCTGCAAGATCTGAAAGGGATTCTTCCGAATTTCTTTTTGTCTTGGTTAGGTCACATGAAAGCTGGCTGTCATCAAATAAATCGACTGCTTGCCAGTCAGCGCATCGTTCAGAAAAGCTAGAGTTACTGTCTCTGTCATTACTACAGTGTGAAGAACCGTTTTGCTCCCAGATGTCATCTTTGTACGTTTCGCCATCCTCCATCTGTTGACTTTTATCCTGCAACCTTTCCTCTGTTACTGGCTCACAGCTCAGCCTTGGGTTTCTTGATGACTTGATGGATTCTTTCCTTAAATTAAATGTCACTGGTGACACTAAGGGCAATGTAAGAGCTTGAGAACCCCCAATGGTAGGAAGGGAAATAGCATTTTTGAGCACCGGTGATGGCGTTTCTGTAAACACGGATTCCGAAGTGCTGTTTGCCCTGAAGAATTCATTGTGGCCATCAGACTGGCTAACTCTGGTTTCTCCTTCATTCCCCGGCAACAGCTCGTAGTTGCCCTGCAGAAAAGAAATGTCTCCAAAAACATCGTGTTGTCCTTCTTTTCCAATGTGTATGGTGTGACGAAAATCTCCAAGTGGAGGGCTGATCATATCAGGAGATAAAACATCCCTTAGTTTGAATTTCTTCCCCTTCTTATTGTTAGCAGCTTTCAGGTAGATGGGTGTTTTGGCAGGCATCTTGCTTGTGGGTTCTGAGAAAGGAAGGTTTGGGGTGTTTTGGCTGGTCAGTGACTGTTGCGGCTTTTTTTGAATTTTATTTTAAATAAAGGAGGAGAGGGGAGAGAGAAGCCTTTTACAAAGCCAGTTATTCTTGGGAGAACCTCAGTGCTTTCAGTGTTACATCATCATCTTGCTGATGAGGTCCCTTTCTCCTGATGCAGAGAACTGTGGTGTACGTGAAGCTTAGCGTCTCCTGATGCAAATCTTTCCAAGGCAGACCACAAGTTTCAGCTCAGTTAGAAAGCAAATGCTCTGCTGCTTCCAGAATGCAAGAAAACCTGGATGGGATACAAAATCAGGTCATTAATGTATTTTTCATGTTTAATTCGGATTTAGTTTTTTAAACAAGTAATGGTACTGGGAGTTCCAGCCTGCAGCCCTGCAGATTAGCTTGATGATGTTGTTTCCCTTCATTAGGCAGGATAAAAGAGTTCACATGAACAGCGACCAGCTAACCTTTCTTTGACTTCACTGCTTATTTTGAAGTCAGATTTTCTTCAACACACTTGCTGAGCACAACTCATGTGTGAAACTTCACTATCTCGATCTGTCGTCTTGTTCTGAGATTCAAAATGCCATCCCTTGAAAGCATGTAAGAAACACATACACAACAGCCAACATCATCAAGCTTTTGGCAGACATGGGAAGATGGACAGGGAATCCTTTTGGAAATGGCAGAGCCCACCCTGGACTACAGAACATAGGACACCCCCATTTAGTGCTGGAATTGTCACCAACTGTCACCAGTAATGTTGCTGGTAATTGTGCCCATTTAAAATGATAGTTTTAGTTACTTGAGAAAAGTGCCAGCCCAGGTCTTTACTGTTAGAAATATCCAAAAGTCTTTTAGAAGAGACTTATTCATGTGACTATAACCTTGAGAAAACAACACTTCTTCATATCAATCAGTTGCATACCAGCTCACGAATTATGTGGGCTACGGGGCCACAGTGCCTCAGAGCTGCTCTGTGCAACCAAATGAGACACTGTTTGCAAACCAAGTTGTCCTATTAGAATGAGGTCTCTGAAAAACCCGATAAAGCAATCCAGAAAGGCTAAAAGGCTAGTGGGTTATGGAAAACACAGCCTTACGAATGCTTTCATGGTGAATTTCCTCCTTACAGTCCTGGCTCTTGAGCAATCCCAGAATAAGTACATTTTTCTCTTGGGTGGTTTTGGACTTTCTCCTATTAAGTCTATGGACTGCTGGAGCATCACAGGTCACTTATTAGAATACTCAGACACAAATCCCTCAAACCCTGTACAACAGCATCCTTACTCCATAAAGCAGATGCAGTTTCTGCACCAACCGTTCTACACAGTAAGCAAAGGGAAGTCTGTCTGTACCAAGGGCTACTTTTGCTGCCCCAGCAGCCATTCCCTATCAAATTAAGCCCAGTAGGAATCACCACTTTAAAACGTTGTGCTGTATGGCTATACAGCCAGATTGCCAGTTTAAGTATTTCACAAATCCTTTAACCTGAGTAATTAGTTCCTACGGGGGAGTACTTAACTGTGCATCACAAGGGGAGCTGGGAATCTAGCCAGGGTCATATTTTGGGGTTTTCTTTCCCACCAGATACTTAACTGCCCTTCAGATATCATTGAAAAGCTCCCCCTCAAGAAGTACAACAGATAGAAACAGATAAAAGCTCTCTTACAAAAAAGCTCAACATTCAGTAAATTCTAAAGGACACTTCATTATCTCAAAGTGAATTTTGAAAATACAACTGCATCAGTTAAAAGCACTTCAAACTTCATCATTCACTGGGATCTACAGAATGCTGGAAGACTGACATTACTTGCCAAACCTCCACCCCCATAGCTCTGTGTCAGTACTGTAAGATAGGAGAAAAAGACCTAAATGAGATATCTACTTGTGCAATGTGCCGTAGGAACACACCTGATTAGTCAATTCAGACACCATTCAGTTTCCAACTGAAGAATTCACTGTAGTGATTCTCTTCCAATTATCATTCTTCCCAAGCAATCCAAGTAGTTCAGTAAAAGGTCCTCAACTCTAAAGAGAAGATCCTTAGCAAGCAAAGCCAAATGGTGAGGCTGGTTTTACGCTCACCCAGTGAACTCTGCTCTATCTTACTTTCCAAGAATTCCCTCTGATTCAAATGCCTCTTTCTTTCAGATATTTTAATCTGGCATGACCAGCAGTGTAGAATCACTCTGGTTCACAGACATGTTTAAAACGGAAAGACAAATGCAGGTGGAAACCAGGAGAAAGCTTTGAATGAACTCGTTTGGATAGGTATTGAAATCATTGTCACCAAACTCCACAAGTTCAGAGATGAAACATCTGAATGCCAAATACCAAGTGTCAAATAACTTTATACACAGATCCATTTCAACACACAAGAAGAGTGCTGTGTCTTGGTTAGCTCATACCTCAGGGGGAAAAAATGTAAAACCCTAAACAGAGGAAACTACTGGGCATCCAGACCTCCTTTAATTATTGCACTGCGAGAGAGCCCCAGTAAGGGGCAGTGTGAAACCACAGTACTTCAGAGGATGCTGCAAGAGAGGCCGGTGTCAAGCATTATAAGCCCACTCTGGAGAGCAGCCCCTGCAAATTGTGAAAGCCACGATTTTCATTTGTCAAGAGACTTCACATTTGAAGAGAACTTTCACAACCACAGACTTTCTGCGAGCACCTGCTGAACACACAAGCTACTCTGGCTGTGGATTTCACTGAACACACATCTGCAGACGATACCTTGTAGGTAAGAAGTAAGGGTTCCCTCCTCAATGGGCAGGCTTCCCACAAACAGAACAACATTTAGCTGGTTTTGCACGCCTATCCATTTCATCAACCATGGCCAAAAGAGTGCAGATTTCAAGCTACTTGGAACGTATAAAATACATTGTAAACCTGGAAATACTTTGTCTGCTATTGTTAATCATATTTCATTTATGGTTACATGAAGACCACCAGAGAGCCCCTGCTTATAGAGCAACCACCTTCTATGTAGCTTTAACCAAATCATGTGGTAACACCTCCTTCCAGAATGTCCCTCTAAATTTATCTTGTTGGGCTAACAGGCCCAGCCTTTGATCCCATCTGTATCATAAAGTCACCTTTCCTAACCAGATTATAAAACCTCACTTGTTTGTTTTCGCCTCTCACCTTTCTGTTTTTATAAAGTCGTATCTGTGGCTTAAATCAAATCAGACTAATGGCACCTCAGTGCAACTCATTTATCTCAGATGGACTAAACCTGCTTTCCCTGCCCAACTCTTAACATTTTGACGCCTAGTCACATACGCTTTTTTAAAAAATTTAAGATAAATAAGTAATCCGCAAGCCTTCCTACAAGTATAGAAACGCAGGTCAAGAGGGGACCCTATGATGTCATTCCTTCATTTCTCCATTGTCCTGCAGAGAGCCAGATGCCTTCAGTCTGTCCTGGAAGATGTTTGTTCACCCTCCTCTTGAGATTTCCTACAGCAGCACGCCATGCTCATTAATTTACTTTATGAAGGTTAGTGTTCTGGTTTGAAAATTACCAATTTCTCAACTCTTAGTTGTGGTACTTTCATACTGAAAAGGCATCTTATTTTGAAGCTGGGGGCAGCTGTCCTAGCAGACCTCCTGTGTCAGTGTCTGCACTCTACAGGTGATTGGTGGACAGAGTCCATAAAGGGAAGGTACTTCCTGCTTCTTCTCTCCTTCTCTTTCTCATCTCTTTGCCATCTTGGCTTTTCTGCTGTGACATCTTGAGAGACAGGGAGCTCCTCTAGGAGAAAGAGAGCCCCCACTACCCACCTCTCCCAACAGGGTGGGAGGTGAGCAATGGTTCTCAATCCTCTGCCACTGAAGGGTGGAACACAAAAGCAGCTTAAACTGAGTTGCACCTCTGCTGCGGGGGTAGCCACAGCCCTCTTCTGCATGGGAGCTCAAACACAGAGAGGCCAAAGAGACAAGCCGATCTCCGTACCTGCAAATTCCCTTCTGGGGAACCTGCAGCCCTTTCCTCTTTTGCTGAGGGCTCAGATACAGAAAAGCCACCAACTGCTCATTCCTGTCCTTGGCAGTGGATTGGAGTAGAGGCAACTCCTCCAAAAATGCACTAGAGTCTAAACGCCTTTGAAGATGCCAGACTGAGGTGAGCTTTTAACCCTCTACCTCCCTGGGTGCCTGACCACAGGGGAGAAGAAAGAAAGGCTCTGCATAAGGCCTGTGGAAAGCCCTTGGATGACACCCCGAAAAGCCTATTCACAGGAGTGGCTCCACCAGGCTGGCAAAGATCCTGTACACTCTGCCACTGAGAGAGACTGAGAGAAGCCTCTACTAAGANAATGCACTAGAGTCTAAACGCCTTTGAAGATGCCAGACTGAGGTGAGCTTTTAACCCTCTACCTCCCTGGGTGCCTGACCACAGGGGAGAAGAAAGAAAGGCTCTGCATAAGGCCTGTGGAAAGCCCTTGGATGACACCCCGAAAAGCCTATTTGCCATTAACAGGAGTGACTTCACGTGACCAGCGCTATGTTAACTTTACCTCTACTGAGCTGGCAAAGATCCCGTACACTCTGCCACTGAGAGACTGAGAGACTGAGAAAGAGAAGCCTCTACTAAGAGAGAGAAAGAGAGATCACAAGTACACATTTGCCTTTGGCAAACAGAGAGAGTCTGGGATTCTGTTGTATCCTCCACATTTGACGCTGCCATAGAGCCCTGAGCCAATGAGAGCTAGAAGTGTGCCAGAGACACCACAGAGGGCTGGGGTCTGCAAGAGGACTGGACAAGGAACTTTTCCGCAAGCACCAAATGCTGTATTCCTGCCCTCCCCCACCCCCCCAACTGATTTAGACCCTCTCTGTTAAACCATTACAACTAGTCATTAGGAAGATCCACCTGATCTCCGCTTCTCCAACCTGAACCAACACAGTTCATTGTTTTATGCGTTCTACTTCTCCTTGCAGCTTTTATTCAGGTTTAACAACACAAACGTCTCAATGCTTCAAACAGGTCATGTTTTCTGGAGACTGGGTAGCTTTCCCACAATCTTCTTTTCTTGTCTTCCTCCCTTCAGCTCAAGTCTTTCTTTAAATATGGCCCAAGCAAGCACATACAAGCTGATAACTCTTTTAGCATCACAACATTTTCAGTTTATGTTTAGGTCTGCTAAACACCTAGTTCCTTCGATGAAGGACTATTGTCTAGGTGGTTATTCTGCATCTTGTGGTTGACTATGCCCTGTAACAAAGCCTTACAACAGTGCACTCTGCTCATTTGAAATGCTTCGCGTGCTCTGGATCACTTACAAACCTAATCTTGGCTTCTACAGCATCTGAGTGGCTGTTTCCTGATCAATCGCAGCTATGTACTCCCAGGTGCTACACACTTCCGGTGTTGGGTCTGGTCCTGTT
>VZRI01013550.1:0-33310 GCA_013397515.1 Upupa epops
CCATCTATCTATCCTATCTATCTGTCCATCTATCCCTCCCTCCCTCCCTCTCAGTGTGTACATGCGTGGCTCTCGCTGATTTGTCATCAGTAAATGTGGAAGGTCACACCTTAACATTAAAACAGAAACAAACCCATGAAATAATATTCTACAGCTTCCAAAAAGGCTCTAATAATAAAGCTACTTCTAGCTGCACTAAATTCTACCCTAACATCAGGCCACACTGCTCAGCACTACACTAACACAGTCACTGAATTACTGAGGATAGAAAAGAACTCTGAGCACATCCAGCCCAGCCTAGGACCTGACATCACCNAACCCTCCCCTGGCAGCTTCAGGCTCTACCCTCTCATCCTCATGCTAGTTGCCTGGGAGATGAACCTGACCCCCATATGACTACAGCTTCCCTTCAGAGAGTTATAGAGAGGGAGAAGGTCCCTCCTAAGTCTCCTCTTCTCCAGCCTAAACACCCCCAGCTCCCTTAGCTTCCCCTCATCGGCCTTTCCCTCCAGTCCCTTCCCCAGCTTCATTGCTCCTCTGGAAACTGCTCCAGCCCCTCAAACTCTTTCTTGAAGTGAGGGACCCAGCACTGCCACCAGTACCTGAGGCAAGGTCTCTCCAGTGTCCAGTTCAGGGTGGAGAGCAACATCCATAATCCTGCTGGCCACACTATTGCTGATCCAAGCCAGGATGCCATTGCTCAGCCAGTTGCCCATCAGTACTCCCAGCAAAATTCCCCGTTCTCTTCCAGCAAGTTTATCACATGGTTGCAGTGCTTCTGCAACAACTGTGTTCAGCGATCAATCACGACTGCTAGCTCCACGCAGCGCACCCAGCAGAAGAGATTCATCTGGGACAGCCTGGGGTAGCACGCTCATTAGCGATACGCTGAAGCAGCGCTTATGCACGGCCTCTTGCAACTGCAATTTTTCCATCGGCACAATTGCCTCACCCCCAGCATCTCACCTTACAAATTAGGCATCGTTTTATCAAATTAATTGGCTTGTTACACCAACACAGTCTGGGAGGAGGAGGATTTTGCCTGGAAATCTATCTAATATAAATAACTCTCATAACTATCCTCTTCACATGCTGCTTTTCACCCTGTTTCTTAAATACCACTGGATACTCTCTACTTTTTAACTCTCTTTAAAATCTCATTTATCACTTTTTCATGTGATATTACACTTAATAAGGTAGGATGTGCAGCAGTGTCCTAGCAGCCTTATGCTCTAGCGTATAGTAAGCAGGGCCAGAGCAGGGCAACAAGGCTGGGGAGAGGGCTGGCAAACAGGACCTATGAGAAGTGGTTGAGGGAGCTGGGGTTGTTTCGTCTAGAGAAGAGAGGGCTGAGAGGAGACCTTATTGCTCTCTACAGCTCCCTCACAGGAGGTTGTAGCTAGGCTCCTGCTGGTTTCTTCTCCCAAATCACTAATGATAGGATGAAGGGAAATTATAACAACCTTCATCAGGGGAGGGTTAGATTGGATCTGAGGAAGAAGCTCTTTCCTGAGAGAGTGGTTGAGCACTGGACCAGGCTGCCCAGGGAGGTGGAGTCCCCATTCCTGGAGAGGTTTAACAACTGAGTAGCTAGAGCACTTGAGGCCATGGTCTGGGGGTTGGGGAGATGTTGGGATGAGGGTTAGACTTGATGATCCTGGAGGTCCTTTGCAGCCATGAGGATTCAGTGACTATTTTAATCAAAACGATATCAGCCTTCTCTACAAGAAACACACAGAGCAAGACGATTCAGCTACTGAGTCCAAACTATCAGCTGCTATCTCATCTAAATAAAACAAATTCAAATAGAGTAGAGGAAGAGCCTTGGACATGTGAAGCCATGGTTCAGCACTCATCGATCCTTAATGTGAGCCATCTGACCCACTGGCAGAACAAACGCGACCTGGATCAAGTGCGAGCACGCAATTGCATCTCTCCCCAGCCACCCACACAGCAAGGAATACAATGCTTATGCCAAATCTCTGCCGGCTGTGGGAGGACAGAGTCTAAATGATGGGGGGAAAGCTGCTGAGCCAGCAAAGCCTGTTTACACTGCTTCTGTGCTTTGCTTTGGGGCCATTTTTTACTGGCTGCTCTGCGCTCCCAAGTGCTGTTGTGTGGAGGAGCAGCCTGAGGCTCTGTTCATCACACACTGAGCACACATCCACCGAGGTGGCCACCTTGAGAGAAGAGAGATACCTAGTCCTAAGGCGCATTCGGCATCTGTCTTATTTTGTTGAGACTGCTAACGAGGGGAAATTGCAACCAGTTCTGTCGCTGCCTTCTGTGCTACTGGTGGCCATGGCCTGAGAGCCAAACAGTTGACAGAGTTCAAGCAGCTAGTTGATAACAGATAGATTTCAGAGCATAATTTCATTCCAGGGTGTGCAATAATGCTGCGACTCTCTGAAAGTATCGGAAAGAAACCCTACTGCACATTATAAGTGCAGTTAAACACGACAGCAAGCCTTGGCCTTCTGCTAAGCAGAGGTGGGGTAGGCAACCACTTGTACACAAGTTCACTTATTCAAAGGGTCCTTCTCTGTGGTTCACAGTGCATGAAAGACACAGCTTCAGGATGGAATTCCTGACACAGAATTTGAGTAACATCCCATGGATTGAAGTTTTCTCAATTCATTACCTGTGCTCAGAAAGACCCAGTCACCTGCAAAAAGCCTTTGCCTACTGAACTGTAAACATGACCATCATGGCATTCTGAAAAGATAAGCTCAATATAATAAAAAGCACCCAGGCTGGCTTCAGTTATGCAACATTAGGCTCTGAAGCAAAACTGGAGGTGCAAATTCATCTCTTCTAAAATTTAAGGGTTGAAGGATACAGAAAACACATCATCACCACCGCAGTAGGAGGTTTCCTGTAATGTTGAATTAATTCCAGTTAAATAATTTTATGTACCACTCACTAGCCGCCTGCTTAGAGGAGCTTTTGACATTAAAAGATCTACGAGGAATAAAAGATGATGTTTTCTGAGAAGCAAACCCCAAAAGGAGTGATTCCAGAGTACACAACTCCTAAAGCTTCGGGATTTGCTGTTTCCCTTAACGCTGGGCCAAACCTAGGGCGGGCAAATCCTACTAAAAGGCTAACTCCGATCAATATTTCCACAGGATCAGCAAAGCACAAAGCATCCGCTCCCTTGAGGAAATATGGGAAAGGTCCATTTATTATTAGAGATGTGAAAAACACCTTGGCTAAAGAAAACCAAAATAGAAACGCTAAAGTAGAGCAGCTTTCTGGTCGTCTTCTGCCTTATAACTAACATCAGCAGGAAAGGGGATGCAGAGGAACACGTTTCTTCCTGAATTAACTATTCCATAGTGCTTGCATAGCAAAGAATCCTTAGGGATTGGAAGAGACCTCAAAAGATCAGCCAGTCCAATCCCCCTGCCACAGCAGGATCACCCAGACCAAGTGGCACAGGAACACAGCCAGGCGGGGCTGGAACGTCTGCAGAGAAGGAGACTCCACAACCCCCCTGGGCAGCCTGTGCCAGTGCTCCGGGACCCTCCCTGGGAAGTTGTTCCTGCTGATATCTATATGGAATCTCCTCTGTTCCAGCTTGCACCCATTATTTGTCTTAAAAATAACCAAACCAACACCACAGACATTCCTCTGGTCTGTGTGCATCAGCAGGACTATTGAATTAATGTAGCTTATTCTCAGTTTATTCTACTGAAGAGCTTTTGGATGCTCTTACAACAGAATTGGAGATGTCTTCCCAAGGTGCAAAGTAAAAGGGGGTCCTTTCCTGTGAAAAGCCCTTTGATTTGAGTCTCTGTCAGAAGTTAGAGCTGGGTCAGCTACTGCATGAATGGCAGACCGTCTCTATTAGAGAATTACAGAGTCATTGAGGCTGGAAAACACCTCTGAGATCATCAAGCCTATGCTGTGACCTGACATCACCACAGCAGCCAGACCAGGGCACTCAGGGCCACAGCCAGGCTGTCCTTCAACACTTCCACACAGGGACTCCCCCACTGCCCTGGGCAGTCCAGTCCAGGGTCTGCTCACTCTTCCCATGAGGAAGGGCTTCCTAACATCCAACCTAACCCTCCCCTGGTGCAGCTTTCAGCCCTGCCCTCTCATCCTGTCACTAGTTGCCTGGGAGAAGAGCCTGACCCCCACCTGACTGCAACCTCCCTTCAGGCAGTTATAGAAAGCAATAAGGTCCCCCCCCCCCAAGTCCCCTCCCCAGACTGAACAATCCCACCTCCCTCAGCCTCTCTTCATAAGACTTTCCCTCTAGTTCATTCCCCAGTCTCAATCTCTTTCTTGAAGTGAGGGACCCAGAATTGCACACTAGACTGGAGGTGACACCTATCTTCCCAAAGGGGAAGAGAATGGGAATAAGAGAGACTTATGGATTGCAAAAGAAAACGAACACTGCTTTCATGAAATCAACAACAATCAAATTCAATACGTACACATGTTTACCAAACCAGTTCCAATTTAGCAGCGACCTTGGTCTTCACAGATCCAAGTACCAGTGAGAGCCTTTCTGCACCCTAGTCCTTGAGAGTTACTGTAAACATCAAGCATCATCGCTTGTAGCAGCGAACGCTGTCTGCACAAACACATCGTTAACTGCAGCAATTGCAGTTAATTAAACGAGAGTGAGCTGGAAAGGTAAAGCACGGATCCGAATTAGCACTGGTTTTAACTCAGACGAGGACAAAACATGGGTGACCTTATCGCTGTCTCTAACTACCTAAAAGGGGGTTATGGTCAGGCAGGGGTTGGTCTCTTCTCCCTGGACACTGGAGACAGGACAAGGGGTCACAGTCTTCAGCTCCATCGAGGGAGGTTTAGACTTGACCTTAGGAAGAGGTTTTTCACTGACAGAGTGATCCGGGTTTGGAACGGGCTGCCCATGGAGGGGGTCGAGTCATCATCCCTGGAGGTGTTCAAGGTTGAGCTGGATGAGGTGCTGAGTGGCATGAGCTAGATGGCAGATGTTTAGGGTTACTGGGTTGGTTTTAGGTTGGACTGGATGATCTTTAAGGTCTTTTCCAGCCTCATCATTACTGTGAGACTATGATATGTAACACCTATCTGTCTCCATGACACACAGCCTAACGACACAGACCATAAGGAGAGGGCATTTTGCCCTTTCTCTTACTAAACCCCTTCCTAGTTTTCATAACTTAATAACAGATTGTGCTCTCACAATTCTTTCTACCACAAAAGCATCCCTAAGCAGGGGTGTAATTTATTGGCTGACTGCCCAGTGTTTGAAAGTCTATGAAAAAAGGTGGAAGAGTGAATTAATTTAATAAAAATTGATTAGGAGTCACTTGAAGAATTTGAAAATCCCAACCTCCCGAGCAATTTAGGAGTCTAAAATTAGACTCTGCTCCCTTGGGCAGGGAGAGTGTAAAGGCACTTGGAAAAGCGTACTGTGCGACAGATGATTATGAAGTTAGCTGAAGTTTGGTGAGTGCTGAGAGATGAGCAGGATGCTGCTGACACTTGGCTACCACGAAGTTGTTGCTGAAGTTAACAAGAGAGCGGACAAATGGGAATCTCAATATTTACAGCACATCGACTGACCTCTGCGTTTCAATCCCGATCGAAAATGCAGAACAGGTCTCTTTTTTCCACTTAAAAAAGTTCTCTCCCTCTGCTCCCTCCAAAGATGAGCAAGAAAAAAGGAATCTTTTATCAAATGGGGTATTAGGTCAGATCATAACCCTGGAGACACAACGGCTCCTCTGTGCCGATGAAACGAGCGCCATCGCCTGCGATGTGGGAAACAGAGACTTGGGCTGTTGCTGGGAGGTCAGAAGAGGCACTTGAATTAGAGTTTCCTACAGAATCACAGAGTTATTGAGACTGGAAAGAACCTCTGAGCTCATCCAGCCCAGCCTAGGACCTAACATCACCACAGCAGATAGAATAGAGCATGAAGTGCCATGCCTAGTCTTCTCTTAAACACCTCTGGGATGGAGACTCCACCACTGCCCTGGGCAGTCCATTCCAGGGTCTGATCACCTTTTCTGTGAGGAAGGGCTTTCTAACATCCAACCTACGCTTCCCCTACTGCTGCTTCATGCCCTGCCCTCTCATCCTGTCACTGGTTGCCTGGGAGAAGAGCCTGACACCCACCTATCTGCAACTTCCCTTCAGGTAGCTATAGAGAGGGATAAGATCCCTCAAGTCTCCTCCAGGCTAAACAATCTCAGCTCTCTCAACCTCTCCTCATCAGACTCTAGTCCCTTCCCCAGCCTTGTTGCTCTCCACTGGACCCACTCCAGTACCTCAATATCATTCTTGAAGCAGGGGGCCCAGAACGGCCCCCAGTCCTCAAGGTGAGACCTCACCAGTGCCCAGTACAGGAGGATTACATCCCTACAACCCCATCAAAGTGTAAGCACGAGTATCTGGGGATCCCACTGTACCTTTACTACTTTACCCAGGAAAATACCATCAAGAACACTCAATAACAGAGGGAAAAAGAGAAGGAAAGGCAGATAACAATACTCCATTTCCCCAAAGATATACAAAGATGCCTCCAGACTGTAGCTCGACACTGTTAAACTTTATATCCTGCTAAACTTTGATGTTACGTTCCAACTAGCGGTAGAGCTTTTACGTGCCGCTACGTTTTACACAGCTGTATTTCTACAAAAATAAGCTGGTTTCAAATATTTTTGTAAAGCTTTTATTGCCCTGATAGAATTTTTTTGTAACCTGCACCAAGTCTTTATTATCTTGAGGAAGAGGCCTATAAAACTGCTAGGTTTAAAATCAATTTATTTTCAAATCATCTTCCAACAGCACCTGCAGCCTTGCTCACCGTTACCTTCAGTACTGCTGTTGCGTTTCTATAGGGGTTCCTGCAGAATACACTTCACACACACACACACACTCCCCTCACACTCTCAAGTATGGTTTTTAGAAAGAAAATTACAGTGACCCCTTTCAGGACGTTATCCCAAAAGGGTTGGCGTTCATCTCTGAAGAACTTGAAAACATGCTGCCCATGCTTCTGCCTTCATAACTGAGGACACTGCTGCTGGATGTAAAATCATAGAATCCTTAGGGATGGGAAGGGACCTCAAAAGATCAGCCAGTCCAATCCCCCTGCCACAGCAGGCTCACCCAGACCAAGTCCAGGCAGGTTTCAAACCTCTCCAGTGAAGGAGGCTCCACAACCCCCCTGGGCATCCTGGTCCAGTGCTCTGGGACCCTCCCTGGGAAGAAGGTCCTGCTGAGATTGAGATGGAACCTCCTCTGTTCCAGCTGGCAGCTGGTCCTNGATGCTGTTGGCCCTCTTGGCCACAAGAGCACATTGCTGGCTCAGAGTCACCCTGCTGGACACTAGGACCCCCAGCTCCACTCCTCCTGCACTGCTCTCCAACAGGTCAGTGCCCAGCCTCTCCTGGTCCCTGGGGCTGTTCTATGCTCTTCCCTGGTATTAGCCTTCTCAGTGCTCAAAACAGTTTACTGAATGCCATCTGTGATCGAGTGTCAGCTGGAGGTGAAAGGAGCAGTAGTGTTGAGCTTATAGAGTTGTAACAGCTGGAAAGGACCATCAGGAAAGGACCGCAGGATCATCAAGTCCAGCCCTCATCCCAACATTTCCCTAACCCCTAGACCACCACAGCCTGGAGTGCTCTAAACACTCGATTACTAAACATCCACAGGGATGGTGACTGCACCAGCTCCCTGCACAGCCCATTCCAAAAACCTTCCCGGCAGAGATAGAAAAATCCCCAAACTAAAAACACCAACAAGAAAGAGAACCCCTCACAGACAACAGAAGGCACAAACACACAGCAGTCTACCCAGGGGGTATCCACACTGCTGCAGTGATGACAGGCACGAAGCCCCCAGCTGCCTCAGCTATACACAAAGCAAGGGCTGGTGCACGCTGTGCACTCCCAGGGGTCAGCGCCCTTTCCACTAGGCTGATAGCTGTTCTATGACAAACGCCTCCTCCTCCCCTGCCTTTCAGATCATTTCCTGACAATATCTTTGACAACACAGACAACTCTGTTCTTTCCCTTCCATTTCCTGCGCCTCCTCGTAGCGCTGGCTGTGCTTTGGCTGCAGACTGGAGCTCACATGTAAGCATTTTGTTGACAGAGACATAATAAGCAGTTTAGAAGAATTTATTTAAGAAGGAAGGTACACATTTCATTTTCATACTCAAATACCCTGTGTCTTAAAAAGTCATTCCAAAGATTTCACATTGTCTCCAGAATAGCTAATACCTTCCCCAACTTGGAAAGAGTATAAACTTTGTCTTCTTCTGAAAGACAAAGGAAGACACACAGAGAAAGGACACAGCAGATGAAGGAGGATTCTTTTCCTGGGGAGTCCTATCACCTCCTGTCGGTGAGGTGATAGGGTTTGGGTTGAGGATTGGTGGTTTGCTGAATACACCGGGTAACGCTGCAGTACCCAAGTGCAAGAGTTCACCTCATCAAAACATTAAACTTCTTTCAAAAGTTGGTAAGAAGCAGTTACAGCAATGGATCCTCACCCAGACATCATCGTGTGAAGATCATAGGATGATAGACTCATTAGGGATCATAAGTGACCTCCAAAGATCACCCAGTCCAATCCCCCTGCCTCAGCAGGATCCCTTAGATCCAGTCACACAGGAACAGTCCATGTGGGTTTGAAACATCTCCAGAGAAGGAGACTCCACAGCCTCCCTGGGCAGCCCCTTCCAGGGCTCTTGCACCCTCACCGGGAAGAGGATGATCTTTGGAGGTCCCTTCCAACCCCAACCCCAGAAAGCAGCTCCCACAGGTAGGATTGCTAACTGGCTTTAACACAGCACAACTTAATGACTTCACAGAGATTACTGCTGTTAACTGAACTCGCTTGAAGAATTAAGTGAAGCAGTCTCCTCATCATTCATGTGCTCAGCACTGGAAACTGAGACCAAATTGTCTTATCCTCCCTTCTTCCCCATGAGAAAGGAACACAAGGAGGTCTGAAAAGACATTCCACATTAGCAATTAACATCTTTTCTCAAAACCTCTTATTTCACAAATGTATTTCATAGATCAGTTCAGGTTGGAAGGGACCTGAAAGATCATCCAGTTCTGACCCCCCTGCCATGAGCAGGGACACCCCCCACTAGACCAGGATGCTCAAGGCCCCAGCCAATCTGGTCTTGAACACTTCCAGGGAGCTGAGGGGCAGCCACAACCCCCCTGGGCAACCTGTGCCAGTGTCTCAGCACCCTCATCATGAATAACTACCTCCTGACTTCCAGTCTCAACCTCCCCTCTTCTTCCAGTCCTACTGCTGATAGTTATAAAGGCTTTGTCTTTTAGAAACACAGAATAAAAGATCACAGCTTTCCAAAACCAAGCACATGGAAGTTGTGTGATCCCTGTCACTAGCAGCTTACACCATCAGTTTCACATGTGAGGGGTGGGTGTCAGGAGGATGGAGCCAGGCTCTTCTCAAGGGCATCTGGGGATAGGACAAAGGGCTCAGTGCTGTGATGCTTGATGCTGTGATGCTCGATGCAGTCATTTTTTACAGCTGGCTGGCAATATTCACAACCAAGAGCACGATCTGAGCTCTAAGATTATTGCAGTAACCACAACCTTCCAGCCCGCTCAGTAGTAGTTCCACCTCCTATAGCAGTAACAGCCTACATCCCCTAAAGGGGTCGTGATCCACAGAATCACAGACCTCTGGAGGCTGGAAAAGACCTCTGAGATCATCAAGCCCAGCCTATGCCCTAACATGGGCAGCCCTATATCCACTCTGAAGGACAGTATGCTTACCAGGATAGGGCAGCGTTAAAGAAACAATCTCAAGGTTCAATAACTTGAGGGAGTGAAGTCATGGCTAACAATACCTAGAGAAACCCTCACTGAAGTGGAAACCATCTCTACACGAGCGTAAACATCACCACAATTAGATATCTCTGTGTGCTGTGCCTAATGACACGAGCTAGGCTTCTAAAAGCGACAGAGTACAGCAACCACTTCAATTTCATTTCAGTGAAGGCTCTGAAGAAAAATGCACTCTTTCTCAAGAGCAGAAATAAAGGTGCCTCCTAATTTTATCTTCCTTAATTTAAATTGAGAGCCTTTCCAACAGAAAAGACCTGATTGCTGTTGAAAGCCAAGAACCAAACCAGAACACATTAGCCAGGTGAGCTGCTGGTACTGTTGCCTGCTGCTGGACTCTCGTGTTAGCCAAGTATTTTTGGAAAGCAAGAGGAATCTGTCAAGCCCTCGACATCAGTCCTTTTCTCTCTAACGGTACTTCCACAAATTAACTCGAATGTCATTCTCTTAGAGCTGCGTGCACTCTACAGAAGAGTACTTGGGAGCTGCTGTGTGTTTTGGATCAAACAAAGCTCTGCGGGGATACAGTCGTAACTCCAGGAAATTACTATGGCAGCACAACACGACAGAGCAGCTTTTCGGCTAAATCCTAGGAAAAACCTCAGCCTCAAAGCATTTTCAGAGCAAAAGATTCACCACGACCCTTTCGTCACCACTACAACCTGTAGTTGCCTTTCTACGTGCATTCTGAGCACAAGAGCGGCTACTTTTTAGTAGACTTAGGCTACTAAGTGGGTGGCCTAAATTTAGCAGAGTCACTTAGGCCACTACATCTGAGTGGAAATATCCTGTTTGAGAACACTGATAGCTAAGATACAGCTGCACGGGTTTGTTTCGTAGTGTGGGGAGTTACTGATGACAACTGCTGTTTGTCTGCTCAGAGTCCCCTTCATGCAAACAGCACCTCGTGCAGTCTTGCAGGTTCAGTCCTGACACCCCCCTGGAGGTGTTTAAGG
Organism: Upupa epops; assembly: GCA_013397515.1. NCBI lineage: Eukaryota > Metazoa > Chordata > Aves > Bucerotiformes > Upupidae > Upupa > Upupa epops. Next base: position 10,802 of record VZRI01013550.1, read on the forward strand.
ACAGAGCTCTTAGTGCCCTGGTCTAGCTGATGTGATGATGTCAGGTCCTAGAAGACCCAGGAGGCACCTTCTCTCTCTCTACAACTACCTGAAGGGAGGTTGTAGTCAGGTGGGGGTCAGGCTCTTCTCCCAGGCAGCTAGCTAGACGTCTAGCTGATGTGATGATGTCAGATCCTAGGCTTGGCTGGATGAGCTCAGAGGTCATTTCCAGCCTCTGTGATTGTGTAACACCAACCCTTGAGGATCAGATCCAAAGCTGATTTCTATGAAGTATCAGAAAGATCTCAGGTAACTCTTACTGGGTACCTGTTGCAGAGCAGTGCAGGAGATAGGGACCTGGGGGTCCTAGTGGCCAGCAGGATGACTCTGAGCCAGCAATATGCTCTTGTGGCCAAGAGGGCCAGCAGCATCTATGATCCAATGGTAGCTGATGTCAAACACCACCTCTTTTACATAAATACTTCAAGAAAGAAAAAAATAGGTAGCAAAAGCACACTGAAAGGAACCCCGTTTAGTATTTGAACCTCACACCAAGCGAGTGAGTAATAGATCTATTCCAACAACAAAACCCCTACCTAGTGTAATATAATTGCTGTAGGAGCCAGAGGGATGAAAAGTACACGGAATTCTTGCCATTCTCTGAGCAACCACTAAACTAAAAGGGGCTGAATGCTTTCGAGGCTAATACAGGGAAGCATTATGACAATCCTACTCCTGAGCTTCTCTGAGCTTCAATCTGCACGGGTGTATTAAAATAACGTCACATAATTTCCCTCCTGAAACTATCATTTTGCTGTTACCTGGAGGGAGAGCGTAAGATACACTCCAGCACTCTAAATGTAAATATTCCGTACGCCGAGCATGCCGTGAGAACGGAAACTTAATGATGGATATATTACAACATCACTGCTGGAGTGAGGGGGGTATTAGCATTTCTGTGATAACCTACCCTACCGCTTCCCAGAGGTTTATAACTTGACTGTAAAAATTTACTACAAGCTGAAATTTAACGTATCAAGTCCACCCCAGGAGCAACTACTGGTTTTGAAAAGGACACGGCCTTCCACAGGTTTCGAGAGGAAGGATGGATATATAAAGAGGTTGAACATAGTTTCTGCTGTTCAGTCGAATGAATTGGTTAAAATCTGCTCATCAAATCATAGAATAAAATCAGAGAATCCTTAGGGATCAGAAGGGCCCTCCAAAGATCCTCCAGTCCAATCCCCCTGCCACAGCAGGATCACCCAGACCCAGTCGCACAGGAACACAGCCAGGCAGGGCTGGAACATCCCCAGAGAAGGAGACTCCACAACCCCCCTGAGCAGCCTGTTCCAATGTTGGAATTAACTGCAATGAAAGTGAGAATCGTGGAATCTTACAATCCTTAGGGATCAGAAGGGACCTCAAAAGATCATCCAGTCCAATCCCCCTGCCACAGCAGGATCACCCAGACCCAGTCACACAGGAACACAGCCAGGCGGGTATACATCCATAACCACAGCCTGATGTGAAGGTGTCAATTGAAAAAAGACAAACAGTGAAAACATCATTTCTAGAGCAGTTTATGAGAGTGAAAGGAACTGCTAGAAATAGAACCTGATGAGGAAACACCAAGATCCTGAATGTCTCTAATGTGTGTTTATTGTTCTGCCTGCGAAGAGCCAACTGTCATCCTGTTCCTGATTTTGCTGATACAGCCACGGACTCAGTGCCCGAGTTATTCACACGCTTTGAAAATGCAGGATACGCTGTAGTGTAAGCTGAGCCGTTAGAGTTTCTTCTGCTCAAACATACTTATTCTCCCCAGAGCTCAGCATTTTCACGTTACAGATTTAGCTCACCCTGGCAGCCATCACTTCCAGCTCAAATCCTGAGCAGCTGTGCAGGGACTGACATCTTTGAGTCCTTCTTCTAGCACCTATAGTTTCTGAGGTTAGTTTTCAAGAGGCCTTTGGTTTGTCCAGCTGATAGCACAGAATCACAGACTAATCCTGGTTGGAAAGGAGCTCCTAGATCCCCCAGTCCAACCATCCCCACCCCAGCAACAAACCTGAATTCCTGAGAGACTGACAGACACAACCTGACCCCCTCCCTGCTGCCACTCGAGCAGGGCGGGAAGCACCATGGCTACAGGGTTCTTCAACACCTCCAGGCAGGGGGATTCCATCACCTCCCTGGCTGCAGAGCCACTCTGGCTGCAGAGAATCTCTGCCTCAGATCCACTCTGACCCTCCCCTGCCTCAGCTGCAGAGCAGTGCCCCTGCTTCTGTCAGCAGGCACCAAGGAGAAGAGGTCAACAGCCACCTCTCCACAACCTCCCTTCAGGGAGTTGAAGAGGGCAGTGAGGTCCCCCCTCTTCTCCAAACTCAACCTGCCCAGTTCCCTCAGCCTCTCCTCATATGACTGGTTTTGTAAACCCCTCAGGAGCTCGATAGCTCTGCTCTGGACCCGTTCCAGCATCTCCATGTCTTTCCTATCATGAGGAGCCCAGAACTGAACACAGTATTCAAGGTCTCCCAAGGGCAGAGTCCAAGGGCATCATAACTCCCCTTCTCCTGCTGCCCATCTATTCCTGATCCAGGATGCTGTTGGCCTTTTTGGCTACCTGGGCACCCTGCTGGCTCAGATGAAGCTGTCTCCCAGCACACCCAGGTCCTGTTCTGCTGGGCAGCTTTCAAGACCCTCATCCCCCAGCCTATAGCAGTACCCGGGGTTGTTGTGACTGAAATGCAGCACCAAAGGAGAGCCCATTCTTCCTACGGCTGCACCTGTATCGCGAAACTTTGAGACTCACTCTGCCTTCCATCGATTGTCGGCACCGTTGCTCTCTGTTTCACCTTTTGAATATAAATGCTGATCGCTCAGATCTAAGCCGGTGCTCTAAGCCGGTCTAAGGAACTATAAATTACTCTTTCTTCCCGAAGACTCCGGGAATGATCTGAGCCCGGATTCAATATCTACTCTTCCTCCGAGGATTAACCTTAACGCTCTGCAGAATAAGCCCAAAACTGGGAAATTAGAGGCACAGCAGGTGATCTCATGCAAATTTGAGACTGAGATTTCATAACTACCTTACACGTTGTTTTCAGAGATCAAAATCCCCCTGTGAAGCCTCTTTTTTTTCCCCTAGAAAATTGCTGAATCTCCGTGTCATCCCATTTCTCTTTGTTTTTATTGCAGAACAATAACCGAGGGGCCAAAGCAGTTAAATACTTGAGTGGTTAGGATGGTTCCAAGCGAGAAGAAGTGATTCTACTGCAAATAGAAAGTGATGTCAGCAGTACGCAACGACGTGGAAGACAAAAAACAACCTGCAGCACAACTTCTCGAGCATCAATAGGAAAATCAGGGCATCACAAAGTCACTTCCTTAAAGCTGACTAAATGCTTGCAGATAAAAACAAATATACACTCAGTGAAGGAACCAGGAAGCTGGGAGCAAGAAATGCAGAGCTGCTTTGAGGATCACCACCAGACTATCAAAGAGTGATGTTTACATCAGAAAGGATTTGCTAGTGCTGTAGGATCAGTCATATGCTGCTTCACTCCTTAACAGTTTCTACTCTTAGTGTTCCCTATGTTTAATAGAATCATAAAATCATTAGGGATCAGAAAAGATGATCTAGTCCTATCCCCCTGCCACAGCAGGATCACCTAGATCAAGTCACACAGGAACACAGCCAGGTGGGTCTGGATATTGATATGGAACCTCCTCTGTTCCAGCTGGCACCCAATACCCCTTGTCCTGTCACCAGATGACCTTGAGCAGAGCCTGGCTCCATCCTCCTGACACCCACCCCTCACAGATTTACAGACACGAATGAGGTACCGCCTCAGCCTCCTCTTCTCCAAGCTCAAGAGACCCAGCTCCCTCAGCCTTTCCTCAGCAGGGAGCTGCTCTCCCCCCTTCATCCTCTTCGTTGCTCTATGCTGGACACCCTCCAGCAGCTCTGTGTCCTTCTGGGACTGAGGAGCCCAGAACTGGACACAGTACTGTAGATGCATTCTCACCAGTCCAGAGTACTGGGGGAGAAGTACCCCTCTCAATCTGCTAACCTCCCCCCTTCTGATCCCCCCCAGGCTGTTGTTGGCCCTTTTGGCCACCAGAGCACATTGCTGGCTCAGAGTCACCCTGCTGGCCATTAGGACCCCCAGGTCCCTGTCTCCTCCCCTGCTCTCCAACAGGTCAGTCCCCACCCTCTCCTGGTCCCTGGGGCTGTTCTTGCCCAGATGCCAGACTCTCCCCTGACCCTTGTTGTCCCTCACTCCATCTCTCTCTGCCCAGCTCTCCAGCCTGTCCAGCTCTCTCTGAATGGCAGCACAGTCTGCTGGGGGGTCAGTGACACCACCCAGCTTGGTGTCATCAGCAAACTTGCTGACAGTGCCCCTGATCCCTCATCCAAGTCAGTAGAGCCCCTCTCTTTCACATCGTGCACTAGACTGCCAGTGTTATGTGCACAACTCTACCCTGAGGTTATAAAAACCTCAACGACATACCAATGCTTAATCGATGAGCAGCGAGAAAGATCTCAATGACAACTCTTAGCAGCTCCTGTAGACATTAGAAATTCAAAGATGAAAATGAGATGGGCACTGAAATGCCAACAAGTCCGGTGATCTAGGCAGCGTGTCCTGAGCCTCATCGCTATGCGTAGCTTGCGCATAAGTAGTTGTAACCTTTCTGTGAAGAGCAAAGTCAGGAGATGTTAATCCACAGGGAAATGATATCGCCCCTTTCCAACTTCCATACACAAACTCTAGCTCAAATGATTGCTCTTGTTCTCCAGTCCAGGGGAAAAAACAACCCCCCCTCTTCACAGTTAACTATCCGCTTTAATGCTGTGTGTGCGTTAGTCAGATTGATTTCCATGAGAGTTCTCCAGGCTGGGTTGTGTAACGCTATCATTCAGTGCATCTGCGAAGGAAGCCGGGGGAGAGAGAGAGATTAAAATGAGGAATGCTAGAAAAAAAGACCCTCTGAAAACCTGGAAGCAGCAACTTGATCAAAGCTGGCAAGACTTGAGAGTGGAGAGCCGATGCACAGCTTGTCTGGGAAGGAAGTGACTAGTGGGAAGGCCTGAATTTAGCTATCACTTGGAGTGGTGTTCTTCCTTCTCTCCTCCAGATGGGCTAGCCACCCTGCTGAGGCTTGTTGCTGGGCTCAGGGACACTGGGTGGGCACGAACGGACTTGAGAGAAGAGGGTATGGTGTCTCTGTCACCAAAGGTTTCTCCAGACCCCTTTTGGCACAGATCTCTGTGTAATGCTGGTACGCAGGTCCTGCTGTCTCCCACTCTGTTCTGGCTACCTTTTGTAGTGACTCTGGCAATCGCACTCATAGTTCTGGCACGTGGATTAAATGCAGTGGTTTTGTCTGAAGCCAAACAAGTACTGTCACTAATTCAGTGGGGTCCCCCAAGGATCAGTGCTGGGACCAGTCCTCTTCAATCTATTCATTAATGACTTAAATGAGGGATCAGGGGGCACTGTCAGCAAGTTTGCTGATAACACCAAGCTGGGTGGTGTCACCAACACCCCAGCAGACTGTGCTGCCATTCAGCAAGAGCTGGGCAGTCTGGAGAGCTGGATGACATTCAAAACCCACCTGGATGTGTTCCTGTGCGAGTTGGTCTAGGTGACCAAGCGGGACTGGACTAGATGATCTTTCCAGGTCCCTTCTGATCCCTAATGGTGCTATTGGAATGGAAAGCATTGAAGTTACTCAAGACCTCTTCAGCAGGATTATTTAGCACAAATAAAGGGCAGCCGTGATGCACTCTCTTCTATCAGTATGCCAAAGGACGTGTGGTGGTAGATGATGGGAAGGGTTTATTATAACAGCAGGTCATGCTTCAGGAACAACTTCCAGATAGCAAGAGACAGACAGTGACAGTGGATTATTGAAGGCTTATGGGGGAAAAACACTTCCCTATCAGCTGAAACTATCATTTTAAAGCGGGACTCTGAATCCCAAATCCTCCCCGAGCGACAAAGAATACCTGAGGAGCTTTAGAAATAAGCTTTGCATAAGGGCCTCGAGGTAGTGTCCTTGTTTCCATCAGCAGGTTTCTTGGGAGCAGATCTATCCATGCTGAACTCCCCACCGAGGTCCTCACAGTGCCTTTGGTACGCGACGCAGGAGGAACACAAGTATTTTCTGCTAGGTGCCCGAGTTCCAACTGAGTGAGTAACCAGCTAACTCCACCAGGATAGTCCCTGATAATGAAGAACAAGCGTTTTGCTCATTGTTTGCCTGAGGATCGCCTCCATCACGGCTCTTCCACAACGTCTGTGGTTTGGAAAAAGACAGAGGGAAGAATTTCTCTTGCCTGCAGTTGCCTTATGGAAAGTGCTGAGTGTTACAAGGTACTTAAGGTCTTACACAAGTCTGTTCTGAAACACAGTTCATGAATTACTGATGAGAGATTTCACTGAAATGTAAATCCGAGCGATTTTTATTTGTTCCCTTGGTCTTAAATGAAACAACATTCACTAAGTCCAAGGAATCATTTTCACAGCTCAAATTCTAAGGAGAAATGGTAGTCTGGTAAAGATATATTAATAAAAAATAAATACATGTCCAAGCAAAGAAAGCTTCTGCGCTCTAAAACCTCACATTTGTCCGTATTAATGTTTCATGTCTTTGGAAAAAGCAGCTCTGCTTTGCAGAGTACAGCCACAAAAGGATGCTCCGACACACCAGCACTTACAATCACAGCGTGGGTCCGAAGAGGATGGTCAGAAATGCATCATCCGTGTTTGAGAGATGAGAGGAACCGCGCGGAGTAGATTAAAAGTCATAGTGTAGTTGCTAACAGGAAAGTGAATGCCGAAGTAGCACTGGGTTGGCACTACGATTAGGTAGTCACTTACTGATTGGGTTAAGCACACTGAGGAAATAAGGGGTAGATGGTGGAGTTTGCTAACAGCCTCAGTTACGACCTACAGAAACCAACTGCATGACAGGGAACTGAAAAAATAATGCTAGTGTTTTAGAGGGTATGTGTCTTTTGATTCTAATAAACCAAAAGGACCCCTTGAAAGGCTCCGCTTGTGTGCTAACATAACCACAGGGTCACCAGTGCTGGGGTTGGAAGGCACCTCTGACTATCATCTAGTCCAACAGCCCTACTGAAGCAGGTTCACCTAGGGTAGGTTACACAGCATGACACCCAGGTGGGTTTTGTATGTCTCCAGTGAAGAGAGCTTCCTCACCCTCAAAGTAAAGAGACTTATCCCCATGGTCAGAGGGAACTTACTGCATTCCTGTTTGTGCCCCTAGTTCTGTCACTCAGCACCACTGAAAAAATTCTGGTGCCTGTCTCTCAACATCAACCCCACGGAACATTCATAAGCGTTAAGACCTCCTCTCAGTCTTAGCCTCCCCAGGCTTAACAGCTCCAGGTCTACCAGTGTTTGCTCAGGAGAGATTCTCTTCATCAGTTTTTGCAGCCCTCTGCTTGACTCCCTCCAGTACTTCCTTGTCTTTCTTGAGCTGGGGAGCCCAGAGATGAGCACATCCCCTCAGATGTGGCCTCACTAGGGTGGAGGAGATGAGAAGAACCTCTGTCAACCTGCTGGCTGCACTGTAATGCACCCCAAGACACTGTTTGTCTTCTCAGCCCCAGGGGCACTTGTTGGGTCACTGTTAACTGGTAGGAGTCCCAGGTCTTTCTCCACAGAGCAGTTTCCACCCCTGCTATTGAGAGTACAGCATAGCCCAGTGTCATTACTCGCCACAAACATGATCCCAAATCAAGGTGGTAGAGTCAGACACCTTCAGAAACGTAAGCTCAAGTCATTCTCTTTTGAAAGGTAGAAAAGGTCAGGGGTTCTGAGAGCAGACCCGCGCTTGTTCCACGTAAACACACACACGTGACAAGTTCCAGTGGGAACTTGAAACTTGAATTCTTTGTCTTCAAGCAAAAGCTTCATCCTCCAAACTTCTTGGGGAGAAGTCGCTTTGAACAGGTGAAAACACAATTAACAAAGAGCTGAAAGGATGTGAAGAGCCATTTAAGGCAGCAGTATAAAACATCTAAGAGTCAAAACACAATCAAGTTTTGCGAGCAGAGTAATTCTTGGTGGGAAATACCGAACCAAATAAGGATAAAAGGAAGAAATTAAATAGATCAGAAATTACGAGTACACTAGAAAACACAATGCAATAAACTCCAAACCAACCTCTTGGGGAAAAGAGGGAAAAATAAGAATAGTCAACTACGAGAGAAGTATTTTGATGAAACTCTATCTTCTTCCAAAATAAAGCAATCTAACTCATCTTCCCCGATGCAATATCCTACAGTTCAATTGTGTAACCTGAAGTATTGCTTTTGATTTTACAGCTAATCTCTGCCTAACTAGCTGTAATTGGAATGTTGACTTCTCATCGACGCTCAGCGTTTCCGGAAGGTATTACGCCAACTACTATCTCAAAAAGGTTCTAAAATTCCTTAAAGTCAGAAGAATCGATTCAAATGCTGTCTGAAACTTCTCTAAATATTCGGGAAGGAATTCCAAAAGGGCTGCAAACTCGTTCTGTCGAAGGAGTCTGCAAGGACTGAGGATCCACGCCTGTAGCTAGTGATTCACACAGAAGAGGAGTCACCATGGAGCCACAGGTGACTCTTTAGGATTGAGCTGTTGTTTGTAAGGTTTCTAGGTAGATGGCACTCAACGGGGAAATGCACTCCTGTGTCTTATGCACAATTCACCTGGTTGTGTAGGGAAAAAGTGATCTTAGAGAGGGATTTTCCAGAGAGCATAGCTGGCCCAAGAGACTGAGGAGAGGTTGAGCACTTCCAGATGAAATATGGGGAAGGCAATCCAATAGAGATTAGTCTCACCAGATAGTATTGCGTCCCAGGCACTTGGGATTATTTCTGGGCCCCTCAGTTCAAGAAGGACACACTTCTGCCGGAGGGTGTCCAACATAGAGCAATGAAGGCGATGAAGGAGGTAGAACTCCTCCCTGATGAGGAAAGGCTGACGGAGCTGGGGCTCTTGAGCTTGGAGAACAGAAGGCTGAGGGGGGACCTCATTCATGTCTCTAAATCTGTGAGGGGTGGGTGTCAGGAGGATGGAGCCAGGCTCTTCTCAAGGTCATCTGGTGATAGGACAAGGGGCACTGGGTGCCAGCTGGAACCCTATCAATCTCAGCAGGACCTTCTTCCCAGGGAGGATTCATTCAGGATGGGAAGGGACGTGGAAAAATCACCCAGTCCAATCCCCCTGCCACAGCAGCATCACCCAGACCAAGTCACACAGGAACACAGCCAGGTGGTTCTGGAACAACCCCAGAGAAGGAGACTCCACAACCCCCCTGGGCAGCCTGTGCCAGTGTTCTGTTGACTTCTTGGTCCCTTCTGAAAATGAACCCAGATTCAAAGAAGAGATCTCTCAAAAATAACTGCAAAGCTCTTCAGAGTGAGTACAATAGGCAATAACTTCTTGTAATGACAGAGAGAAAACGTTGATATGCTGAGGCATTTCATCCTCTCACAACTCCCTTCCTTTTATCAAGGATGTTTTAATTTTTATAAGTTCCTAGAGCTAGAAAGAGGCCTCTTTAATTATAAATGTGAAAGAATAAATACAAATTTTTATCTTGCAACAACTTCACTTTAGATATAAAAATAACTGTGATTCTGAATATTCCTTTATGCCATGGCAGCGGTTAGGACCACTGCAGCATGAGCAGCTTGGGATTTGGGAAATTCAGGATACACCTGAAGGACAGGGTGACATTCAGAGAGACCTGGGCTAGCTGGAGAAGTGAACCATCAGGAGGGTCAGTAAGGCTGAGTGCACGGTCCTGTACCTGGGTCAAGGCATCATCACAGGATCACAGTGCTAGGGATTGGACTGGATGATCTTTCAAGGCCCCTCCCAACCCCCCTGCCACAGCAGGGTCACCCAGACCAAGTGGCACAAGAACACATTCAGGCGGGTCTGGAACGTCTCCAGAGAAGGAGACTCCACAACCCCCCTGGGCAGCCTGGTCCAGTGCTCTGGGACCCTCCCTGGGAAGAAGTTCCTGCTGATATTGATAGGGAACCTCCTCTGTTCCAGCTGGCACCCAGTGCCCCTTGTCCTGTCCCCAGATGACCATGAGAAGAGCGTGGAATACATCATGATTCCTCCATTCACCCAGTTAGGGTTTATGGAAGAAATACACCAGAAAGGTTAGATCCTCCAGGTGAGATCCACTTTTTGACAGCAGTGCCAAGACCTGCACTAGTCCAGTCAAAAATCAGACCACTACATAGACAACTGTTCCTACAGCATCTCATACAGGAGCTAATTGACAGCGTCAGAGGAAAACTCAGGTTGGAAGGAGGTCACCCCCTTCCAAAAGCAAGGTCAGCTGTGAAGTCAGGGCTTTCACTCTTCAGTCCTCCATTCTCACCAGCAGCAGATAAAGAATTCCCAATCATTTCCAAGCAATCCCTTTCTTACTAATTCCCCTTTCACTATCAGATCCCAAGGAATGAAAACAGTTCATTATGAACACGGGACTGATGAGGCAAGAGGGAGGGGTAGCCATCTGCAGTAGAACACACTGCTCCTGTTTACATTCATCTCATCAGCTTGTTTACAGTGAACCCTCCTGAACCCTCCTTGCTAGATAGAATGGCTTCCCTTTGTGTTAAGCAGGCTTCTGCTTAAAGTCAGAGCGAGCAGATGGAAAGAAAAGTTTGAACAACAAGAGTGCTCTTCCATTGTACTGATGATGACAAAACAGTACAGAGTGTCAGCAGTAGGCAGAGTCTGTTGCCATCTACAACACGAGGTATAGCGCTGGGTTTCTTAAATCAAGAGTAGGCTGTTTCTGAGCAACTTGAAACACGCAGAAATGCTTTTAAAAATAAAAAAACCTAGTCAGCCAAGGACGAAACTCAAAAGGAAGTGTCTTTCCTTCCATGTCCTATCCTTTTGTACGTAGTAAATATAAAAAGAGGGAGTCAACCTCCAGCCTTGGTTCAGAGCACAATTCATCTCCCTCTCCACCTGCTCTTTTTGAGTCAGGAGCACCTCAGGCACAGGCAGGAGGGGAAATGAATGCCTCAAAGAGGCAATTACAACCTTCTCATAGCTGACCTCCTCCTCCTCAGGCCTGGAATTCAGGGTTAGCAGATCACAGCTTATTGGGGACCTGTTAAAAGAGTCATGTGGATGATGACAGAGCCCAGGGAGGTGGTGGAGTCCCCATCGCTGGAGGTGTTGAAGGACAGCCTGGCTGTGGCCCTTAGCACCTTGGTCTGACTGATGTGGTGATGTCAGGTGCTGGGCTGGGCTGGATGAGCTCAGAGGGCTTTTCCAGCCTGATGATTCTGTGATTCCATGGAAATGGGATCCTGTGAAAGAAGAGTCCAGGAGAGCTGTCTCTGAGGGGTCATTTCCCCCAAGAAAAGTCCATCCCAATGTGCAGAAACTCAAGCAAAGATGGTAGGAAGCCCCTGAAAAGCTGAGCCATCAAAAAGATTAAGAGGTGGCAGCAGGGACAGTGACCCAGGAAGAACACACAGGTTGTTCAGGTGTGCAGCGATGGGGTTAGGTGGACTAAAACCCATCTGAAGCTGAATCTGGCACAGAGTCTACAGGGCACTCAACACTGGGGTGGTCTACAGTAAAGCTAGAGAGAGACTTTTTATTTCTAGGACAAAGGGGAATGGTTTCAAGCTAAAAGAAGGAAGACTTGGAATAGATCTTAGGATGAAAATCCTCCCCGTGAGGTTGCAGAGACAATGAAATATGTTGTCTGGGCAGCTGTGGATGCTCTCTCCCTCAGAGTGTTCAAGGCCAGGATGGATGAGGCCCTGGGCAACCTGGTCTAGTGAGAGCTGTCCTTGCACATGGCAGGGGTTTTGGAACTACGTGATCTTTGAGGTCCCTTCCAATCTGGTTACCCAGAACATGGGCCTGAGTGCAGAGGAATTGGGAGGACTGCTCACCAGATGGTTCTGCTGCCATTCAGAGGGACCTCAGAAGCTTTGAGTTAACGAACCAACAGAAGAGTCATCAATAAACCCAGGTACCAACCCCAGCTGGGAGCAAACCAGGTGAAACGCAGAGTCAGGCTCTGCAAAAGAAGAAGTAGACAAGTCACCCAGGAGCCAGCAAGGTGCCTTCGTGGCAGAGGCAGCCAGCAGGTCCTGGTTTGTGTTAGGAGCAGGCTGAGAAAGGCAATTCTCCTCATTCACTCAACACTGGGGAAACCACAGAGTGCTGGCCCCAGTCGAGGAACCCCTAAGAACAAGAGAAACAAGGACATTGTAGAGCCAGTCCCTGTTGTGGTGTGTGTGTGCTTGTGGCCGCGCAACGGGAACGCTCCTCTGTCTCAGCTCTGTTACCAAAGTGCATTCACATCCATAACAGAAGAGGATCACGACCTACAAGCCCTGGAGTACTGTAGGAACACGTGTACGCTGCAGCGTGCCGGAAACACTGGGAACTGCTGATGGAGTAGATTCTTTGAGTTAAAAAGCCTAAGCGATAACGAGAGACATTATAATTAGCTACAGATTCAAAGCTGGTAGTGGAACTCACAGGAAGAATGACTCTGATTTACAGTAATTTGCCACCAAGGGTTTCAAAATTCATCAAAAAAAGAAAATCTAATAATGAGTTCATGATATAAGAGCAGAGATGAGGAAACTCCCCAGGACGAGAGGCTGTGTTGGAATATTTTCTCCTCCTTTCTCACACTGATTATGTGCAAGAGTTGTACTCAATAACACAACAATTAGGAAGCCTAAAAGCTATTCCCAAGAACCAGGGATCACAGAATCATTAGGGATCAGAAGGGACACACAGAATCACATACACGGGAACTATTGTTTAGGTCACAAAAGACCTCTAAGACCATCAAATCTGGACATGAGCTTAACTGTCCAAAGCTCACCCCTAAGCCAGGGCCTTAGGCTGGAACAGAGGAGGTTCCATCTCAATCTCAGCAGGACCTTCTTCCCAGGGAGGGTCCCGGAGCACTGGAAGGGGCTGCCCAGGGGGGTTGTGGAGTCTCCTTCTCTGCAGACGTTCCAGCCCCGCCTGGCTGTGTTCCTGTGTGACTTGGTCTGGGTGACCCTGCTGTGGCAGGGGGATTGGACTGGATGATCTTTCAAGATCCCTTCTGATCCCTAAGGATTCTCTGATTCTATGGTTTCTATGAGTTTAAACACATCCAGGGAGGGTGAGTCAAGCACCTTCACGCTATACCCTTGCTGTCTGCAGAGACACCAACATTACCTTTAAACTGACCAGGTAACTGTTCATAGCACAACTGCAGCTGACCAGTCTCTCCCAAGTGCAAGTCAACCAAAGCCCAGAAGCATCTCAAGGGGTTCCAGATTGTGGCAGCTCTTCAATCTAGTTTTCCTCCAGAAAGGAGAAAGGCAAATGGACCGACATCTAATTGTTTCAAGCACCGTGTTGTTTAATCACCAATTAGACCTCATTTCTCATCCGCTAAGTTCAAGCTATCGATTTCCAGTCACCCCCCCTCAATGTTTACTGTAACGGTATGCCTGCTGTCTGCTCCGAGAAAGCAGCCGCGTGTTTGGACCCTACCAGTGCCCCAAGGCAGCTGGCTGTGAGCCCGGCTCCAGCTCAGCACCCAGCAGAGCTGTGCCCCCGCTTAGCTGGGCACCTGAGGAGCAGGATGTTCTCTTGCAGGCATCGCTGCACACTAAGGCGCCCGAAAGCTTCAGGCTGAAGTTGGCTCAGAACAAGCATCTGACTATGCAGATAGTACAGGCAGAAGCAACCCTTGGGTCACGCCTGCAGAGCTCTCTGCTCGCATTAGTTCTCTAACTTTCTCAGACTTTGCTTAGAATAATTTTACATAATAGGTTGGGACAGCACTCGAGGTAGGAATAGCTGCAAACCCCTCTACAGAGAGGGGCCTCTGTGCATCCTAACGGAAAAGCAAGGCTAATCCTCAGCGACCGGCTGTGATCTGTTGTGCAGTGAAGCTGTTTGGCGTGTTATCTCAATATTCCTGGTGCTGAGGCTCAACCCCGCCGCCGTTTTATTAAAATCATCCTTCCTGCCAAGCGTTTCGCTTTCAACAAAGAATTCCCTGAAACAAAACCAAACCTAAAAGGGACCCGGTAAGGTTGAACGGCTCTAGCAAGCATCGGTTTGAGGAAGAGGGAGCTGCAGAGAGACAGGAGTGGAGAGGCAGGATGAAAAGCAGAGGGGCACACACATGAATCTCTTCAAGAAATTAAGGGTTGGCGTTTCTCGTCTGGGTGGTTGCCATGCTAAACCTGTGGTGAGCCAGCGAGTCACATCGGCAAGGTACCGCGCGCTTCCCCGCGGCAGAGAACCCAACAGGTCTTTCTTATCTACCGTCTCGGCGGAGAGAGCTTATTGATACCATGAGATCGAAATCCTAGCAGAAGGATGGGCTGTCATTTCGGGCAAAGGAATCCGTAGCGATGCTGTGCTTCCCCGCATCGATCACCTTAACCCGACTGCTTCTCAGCTTCCCTAAAGTATTCGGAAAGGAATAGCTCTGTTAGAATTAAGAGTTACGATGATGACCCCCTCGCGGGGAGCTTCGCAAGGCAAATCACTCCCGAGCTCAAACGCGCTGGCACACAGTTACTCCTGGCAGGGGGAACGGACGTTAAGATGGCAGCAAAAGAGCTCGGGAGACACACTAGAGGGCTCTCCTGGAATAGAACTTGAGTTCTGGATGAGCTTGAGTCTGACAAAACCAGCTGGGGGAAAAAAAACAACAAGCAATGAAAGAATGTTGGAGAAGAGAGATCTCGACCCTTCGCTGGGAAGAAACAGAAGGCAATTGCAAACCTACCAGCACGGGTAGCTGCAGAGACACAGAGACAGTGCCTGATGCTGTGCTTGCCTAGATGCTGAGGAGCAAGGTCCGTTTATTTAGGAGAACAAGACGGACGACAACGATACAATCTGTTTAGAACAAGAAGGCGATGTTCAGTTGCGTGTCCACTTCCAGCAAGCACGGGAGCTGGAAGAGAAGGGGGGGGAAAAGAGAAGGGGACTCGAACGGCGCTTGCTGCTAAATACATATTTAATTGCTTATGGGTTTTTTTGATTTTGTTTTGCACCAGACTGTTTACTCTGCTCGTGATGAGGTGGGAATTAGTGGTGCAGGCTTCTGCTTCCCATCCTCAGTCCTAAAGTGCCCCCCAGTGCACGTTGCAGGGAATTCTAGCCCAGCAGCGCCCGGCTGAGCAGAGGATGCTCTGGCAGATTTGATTTCGTGGGAAAAATATTTCATTATCTCCCCCCAGTCAATTGCATCAAATTGTAGTGGCTGAAGCAGATTCTGCATCTCTGGGAACGTGAATTAGTTAAAATGAATCCAGTCCTAGATCGATGCAGCATAAGAAGCTGTATTAGTCCTCTCCAACCTTACAAGCTAGGTGGCTGCGACAGAGAAGTCTCATTACAGAGGCTGGAGCACTCCACACCAGCTCGCAGCACTGTAGCCAGTGCTGGAATGCTTGCAGGGCCCCTCAGTTCCAGAAGGACTCAGAGCTGCTGGAGGGTGTCCAGTGTAGAGTAATGAAGAGGATGAAGGAAGGAGAGCAGCTCCCTGATGAGGAAAGNAGCACTGGACCAGGCTGCCCAGGGGGGTTGTGGAGTCTCCTTCTCTGGAGGCATTCCAGACCCACCTGGATATGTTCCTGTGTGACTTAGTCTGGGTGATCCTGCTGTGGAAAGGGGATTGGACTGGATGATCTTTCGAGGTCCCTTCTGATCCCTCATGATCCTATGAACACAATGGCTTCAGACCTTACCCTGGGACCACAGTGGACATTCAGACTCCTGACCTTCTACTCAGCAAGAAAGGGTGAGACCTCATGACTGTTTAGATTTAAGAATCTGAGACTCTGGAACCGAGAACCAGGGCTTTCTATCCTCCCACCCAGAGTTACAGTCGGCTGCATCACAATAAGCAGCTACAGCAATAGATCTTGCTGGAAGCAGCAGCTATTTAAACCCGGGCAGACACAGCATTCTAGATCAGTTCAAGTCTGTGTTTTCCTCAGGGGTGAACCTATCACCAGTGCTCTGAGACACAGGGAAAGGAAAAGAGGGGTTGTCCCTTTTGTAATCACAAAACCAGACAGAATTGACCCAAAAGTCTGTCAAGAACAACACAAAGTCTGAAATGACCTACAATTTTGGGTCACTTGACTTGTGCTTGACCCAGAGGCTTCTCACTTTCTTCTCAAACAGGCTGGGTCCCAAGTGAGCTCTGCTTTTCACTCCCTGATGATCTTAACACTGCAGGGGTGTGAAGGAGCTTGTTTGGTTATCCCTGACCTACAGGGACCTACCTGTCTTTTGAGATGTGTTGTGACGAGCTAGTATCTTCTGTAAAGCCTCCCTGGAAGGAAACTCTAGTGCAGTATGGAAGTCAAATGGAAAGGGGCTGCTTTCAACTGCACAATGAGAACAAGAAGTACTAATATGAGAGAGTCCTTCAGTCATTACACATAAACCTAGAAAGAACAGGCAATCTCAGTGACTAAAGAGTCCTCGTCATTAGGGCAGCCTCACATGTGCTATGGCAGGGTTAGAAACACAGACCTCCTTGTTCCTCTCCCACAAGCATCACCTCAAAGTTGCTCGTTTGGCATTTAGGGTGATGAGAAGATGAGAAAGTCCTGAAGAGAAAGCACTGTGCTTGCACAGCAAGAATAGTTCCACTCCTTTCAGATTTCTATTCACTTTGGAATTAAATCTGAGTTCATATTATGACCCTACATTCACAGAACCACAGGAATATTGAGGCTGGGAAAGCCCTCTGAGCTCATCCAGCCCAGCCCAGGACCTGACATCACCACACCAGCCAGACCAGGGCACTAAGAGCCACAGCCAGGCTATCCTTCAACACCTCCAGGGATGGGGACTCCACCACTGCCCTGGGCAGTCCATTCCAGCCTCTGATCACCCTTTCCATAAGGAAGGGCTTCATAATATCCAACCTAACCCTCCCTGGTGCAGCTTCTGGCCCTGTCCTCTCATCATTAGTGACAAGGTCCCCCACCAAGTCTCCTCCAGGCTAAAAACCCCCAGCTCCCCAAGCATCTCCTCATCAGACTGTCCTTCTAGTCCCATCCCAGCCTCATTGACCTCCTTTGGACCCACTCTAGCACCTCAAAGTCTTTCTTGAGGTGGAGAGTCCAGAAGTGTAGACAGTGTTGAGGGGGTTTACTAATCTGTGTCTAGGGGGTTTATTAATTTGTGTCTATTTACTTGGAGAGCTCTTTCAGCTTGACATTGTTCCTACTCAGGTTACGTTAAGAGATCTTCGACAGCTGTTCCAGATCAGCGTAAGAATTGATTTCACATCCATTTTATCATCAGAATTAATGAAGAGAAAGAAGCAGCTGACTTGCTGTGTGGTCCATGGCAAATGGCATTGTCTCTCTACTCGAGTTTCTACATCAGTTCTGCCTTCAGAAGGAATCATGTTTATACATTCAGACGGTATTAATCAAACACAACCAGAGAAAACAGCCACTGCAGAGAAAAGAACCAACGGCATCCTTGTGTGTGTGCACCTTTCACTGGTGGGTTTTACATTTATCTAGGGGGGATTCCAAATATCTTTAGACCAAGTCACACAGGAACACAGCCTAGTGGGACTGGAACTTCTCCAGAGAAGGAGACTCCATAACCCCCCTGGGCAGCCTGTGCCAGTGCTCTGGGACTCTCCCTGGGAAGAAGTTCCTGCTGAGATTGAGAGGGAACCTCCTCTGTTCCAGCTGGCACCCAGTGCCCCTTGTCCTATCCCCAGATGACCATGAGAAGAGCCTGGCTCCATCCTCCTGACACCCACCCCTCACAGATTTATAGCCATGAATGAGGTCCCCCCTCAGCCTCCTCTTCTCCAAGCTCAAGAGACCCAGCTCCTTCAGCCTCTCCTCATAAGAATCCGAAAGCCCATCAGTCCATCTGCTCAAACCAAGACAATGAGAGTCTGTACGACCAGATTGCAAACCACCCTACCACGCCGCAGCGCGAAGTGCTATGCAGTAATGAATTAATGCATTTATATTTGCCACAAGCAGCTTGTTCTCTCATTCTCTTCCCTGTAACCAAATTACATATGCAAAGCAGGAGCTGGTACGATTGTTTTTCCCCTGCATAAACGTATACGTGCTGCTGTGAGCCTACGTTAGACAAGTCAAGGTCAAACATGTACGCTTGCCATCTCAAGCAGCAGCTCCCACTGTGGTTCCTATAGGAGATGATTAACAAACCTCTGCTGAAATAGACCTTCATTTCACACTGGAGAGACAATGTCTGGAAGGACCTCACTTTCAAGCTCCATCAAGGTCTCAGTGGTTCTAATTGTGTCCAATTCATGGGCATGTTGTCAGTAAGAGACCTGCTGTCTGTAAGGGTCACCCTCCGAGTGGGATTGTGAGCAGAGCTGGGTCAGCTCATCAGTAGAGCCCCCAAAAAAATAGTCACCAGCCTGGGTGCTTCACCGCACTCCTGGTGAGACAAGACAGCTCATCTGATCCTCTCCGGTGCAGAAACTGTGGCCTCTGCCTCTTGTTCTAAGATCTGCACCTCTCGAGGAACATTTGGTACTCACTGTCATAACTCTCCCTCTTCAAGTAGTAAACATCTTCGAGATCACTCATTAACCTCTGCATCACCGCAAGCAAGTTCTGCTCCCTCTAAGGCACTTGCCCTACATTCCACCTTAGTGGCCCACTGACAGACCCTACTGATAAGCAAATCACCTGTTTAGTTAATCAAAACACTGCTGAGTTAAAAACGAGTTAAAGCTCCCCAGATCCCTGCTGTTCATGTTCACACACGCTGTGTCTCACTGTAGATTCCACAGCAAGACATCCACTGGCCAGGGACAGCACAGGAAACAGTCACGGGTCTTTCAGATGCTATCACACACGAGCTCACAAACAAGTTATCCTCTCTGTACTGAGGATGAAAACACCTCAAGGTGCAGTTTAGACCTAGACCGAACCCCTCATGAGTGTCCTGCTTACATTCCATAGGGTTGTACTGCGAGCAGGTACCCGTGGATCCTTCTCATGGGAGTCACATCACCTTACACGACGGAGCAAGGCGCTGTGTCACGTGTTTAATTGCTCGGATCTTAGCCCGGCTCTTTCCAGACTCTGTCAGGCTGCATCATGTCACAGTCAGCTCCACCATCCTAATGGGTGTTTGTAATATCCCCGTGTAAATCTGAAGAGGGCTGACCCTTGAGAGGACTGAGCCACGCAAGAGAGAAGCTAGAAGCACGGTACTCTCGATAGTAAACTCTGCCTTGGAGCGAGTACACACAGCAAGGGAGTAACCAGAGGCACAGGTTCATTAGCAAACAGAAATGGTGCTAATTAAAATATGGAATGCATCTTCAATAGGTTTTTTTACTGTTTATACTCTAGCCCAAAGCATGAGCAGCACCTGGCCTGCTAAGTGGCCCTCAAACACCACCCAAGACCAGCGTTTGCTCTCCTTCCAGCAACTCCAACATCAATCACCCTGTCTGCAGTCACTGGCCTAGACATTGCCACGGTATCACTAGGCAGCCTAACTTCAGACAAGCACCCGAGGAGCTTTGCTGGGGACCTGTGTCAGCTTCTTCTCCAGCTCGAGCCGCATCACCTTCTCATCAGTCAGACTGATTTAATCCAGTGCAACCGGCGGTGGTTGTTCTGACAGCTGCATTTGGAGAGCCATTCCTTTCCAATGTGGCAACAGGGGGGAAATACATCACAGACTGGAACACATAACCAGCTTCCCAAAACAGAAGCTGGGATGAGAGTTGTGATCACACATCTCCAAATTCCACCTAAGAGAAATACGGACTCGAAATGCAAGACGTACAGCCCAATCTATAGCACTGCTCTGTAATCTCACACGCTCACACAAACAAATGAGACAACAGTCCTTTTCCTTTTCTCTTCCAAAAGGAAACAAACAGTTTAATCCTGGATGTGAAAGTTTTCTGGCTTCCCAGAGGCAGTGATAAAACACAACATCTACCCTACCTGCCAACAATTGCGTGCGGATCTCTCATCTAGCATCACAAAGGCTTTGGCTTTGTTTTAATCTAGCAACTGTTCCCAAGCCTTTCCATCACTGTTACACCAATGCGAATGTTTTCCATGCGTTGTTGCACCCCAGCAGCATTTCCCGGTGTCTTCCGCCAATAAATTGGTAGGGAAGACCACAGTGGGAAATTCCACATGCCCCATTGGGCTAGCAATCATTAAATATACAATGTCCTAATGAAAGGCAGCTCGCGGTACCGGCAGAGAACTTGTCACACGTTGAGAGCCACTTTCTCAGCTTTTGAAAGCTGCATAAAGAGGCTTCCAGCTGCCCTGCAATATTTGCAACCAAACAAAAACTAATCCTTGGCAAACGTCTGTGTGAAAAATAAAGCAACTAGAGAGAAGAATAAAGCGGTTAAAGCCGGAGTCACACCAAGAGGAAATTAAAACCATGCCTCTTAGCCCCTTCTCCCTTTACCAAGTGGTCTGGCTCCCCCATCCTCATCATCCTCCCACTACCTGTGCAAGCTCAGAGAGAGACAACATACCAATTTCCAGTCCTTCAGCACAGACAAACACAGCAACAACGGGCCCAGATGCAGCTGAACCCGAGATACCTCAGCATTCAGTAGCACACCACCCTCATTCTAGTTCAGCTCAACCCTAGAGCAGGCTGACAGGGCAGTGTGTTGGCACTCAGCTATGTTGTTCACAAAACTCTGATCAATTGGTGGTTGAATCTCATTTCAGAAACCTCACACAGACAAAGGAGTAGAGATTCTCAAAGCTCTTACCTTCCCTTTCCTCTTGACTGCGCGTGGAGCTGGGGGAGCCCTCAGGGATGTAGGAGCACAGTTCAAATCTGGACCTTAAAGAGGAGAAGCCTTTGAATGGTTCTTGCTTGTCTGTCTCTCTCAGCTACAGAGCAAGGCAGATGGTGGTGTTAGCTCCCTCCAACTAGAGGAGCAGGTAAGATCCACACCCTGAGAAGGGATGCCAAGGAGTGAGCGAGGCCAGAGAAGTCGAATGTTATTTGAGGTCATTATAAGGGTTGGGCATCAACAGGACAGCAGTGGCCACACTTGGCAACTAATCAAGGCACAAATTAACCTGTCAAGAGTAACAGAAGAGACAGGTGAATTGAATCAGCACCAAAGGCTTTATCACAACCCCCTGGCCCAAATCCCACCCAGAAAGCATCTGACCATTTGGAGAGGAAACTTAACACGATGCTCGTGGGAGCACACTGTGCTCTCAGCCAGAATCAATCCTCTGCAACTTCTCAGAGAAGACAGTGAGGCTGCAGCTGTGTGATACCAGGCACAAGGGGTGGTATGCAGCTCACCTGTTGTAAAACATCAAGTGTGGAAACAACTCTCAGTCAGGAAATAGGAGAGTTACTTCTGGGGGGGCAGGCAGCCCAAAGTAGCTCAATTATTTAGCACCCAAGATGTTACAGGGGAACAGGGGTTGCTCAACTTCCAGAATCCCAGGAATATTCACATCTCTGGATGAGGTCTCTCATATCCTTTGTTAATGCTCTCCTCTGGCATTTTTCTTCCTGGGCATCAGCAAGCTCCAGCTCATTCACTGACAGCACTGGTTCTGTTCTTATTTACTTGGGAAAAAAGTAATATATAACTTAAACACAAACCCAGCTAGGGACCAGAAAAGCACAGTGCAAGGAAACAATGCAGAGACAAATATGTGTTGGTTAACCCAGCTTTAGTTTTGTAGTTCATGGCATCCTCATGGCTGGAAAAGACCTCCAGGATCACCCCATCCCAGCTTCTCCCCAACCCCGAGACCATGGCCTCAAGTGCTCTAAATACTTGGATTGGAAATCCTCTCCAGGGATGGGGACTCCACCACCTCCCTGGGCAGCCTGGTCCAGTGCCCAACCACTCTCTCTGGAAAAAGCTTCCTCCTGAGATCCAATCTAAACCTCCCCTGATGCAGCTTGAGGCCATTTTCCCTCATCCTAGCACTAGGAATCTGGGAGAAGAGACCAGCAGCAGCCTCGCTACAACCTCCTTTGAGGGAGCTGTAGCGAGCAACAAGGTCTCTTCTCAGCCTCCTCTTCTCTAGACTAGACAACCCCATTTCCCTCAGCTGCTCCTCACAGGGCCTGTTTGCCAGACCAAACCCAATAATTAAAATATTAAAACCCAATAAAAATAAAATCATGAGAATCCTTTCTAAAATATGAAAAATTAATAAAAATCATGTATTTACAAATAATGCAAATAAACTGTTAAAAAAATACAATATTTTAAAATAATAAAAATTAAATGTCTTAAAAATAATACAAATTACATGTTTTGTCCACAAAAAAACCCTAGGTATTTCCTGTTGTCTCCATCACAGTAAGTGAGAGTGTTCACTACTGCAGAGGGTATGAAATTAGCTCCCCCTTTCCTCAATCCCTGGACAAACGAGATGATGAAGGAGTTAGAGCAGCTCCCTGATGA
>VZRI01013551.1:0-45124 GCA_013397515.1 Upupa epops
CCTTCACACCTCTGAGTGGTTCATCTTAGCAGGACCACCTTGATACCATAGACAAAAGAACATCTTTTTTTTGACTTTGAAAGTGAAACAGAACTGGCTCAGGATGCCCACAGATACTGTAGAGTGTCTGTCCACAGAGACATTCATCATCCATTCAGATATACTTCTGCAGGATCTGCTATAGTTGACCTTGGTCTGGCAGTGGGCTTTAACTACAGGATCTTCACAAGTCCCGTCCAACACCTCATTCCTTGATATTATCAATTTCAGCTTTCCCAAAGAATGTGACAATCGGCCCTTACCTTACAGTGTCTCTGCCCAGAAGTCCACTATGCACTCTGCTGCCCTCAAGTGAGTCTTCACACCTTCTCAAAAAACATGGAGTTAGACAACCTCCAGGCTCAGAAGTAGTGCCTCCCGCTCTGGTCAATGCTGAAACCTCTTTCTTAAATGCAAAGCTGATCCTCATCACAAAGAAGATCCTCTTATTATTTTTCAAATTACTCATATCTCTGATATTATAAATTGACTAATTTCCACACAATAACAGCATCACTTTACTGTAACTACTAATAAACTAACACCAAGTCTTACTTCATCTACTATACTACTATACTGTCTAAATTCTGTATTTCAACCCCCCCCCCCATCAGGTGGAGGACAGAGACAGAGAGCACCAGGAGCAGCACTCACCCCAGCCTGAGAAGTGGCAGCAGCGCCAGAGTATGGCAACCACACTGAAAGCATCAGAGAGCATCGGGAAGTGCCAGGAACAACGACATCCCCCACTCTGTAGCAACACTGAAAGGCAGCATAACCCCAAAACACCAAAACAAGCAGTAAAACACACACACACACAAACACACACACAGACACACACAGACACACACACAGACACACACACACACACACACACACACACCATGGTCTTCCCTCTTTTTGCCTCCCTTTCCCTTTGGTGCATGGCAATCCCATTCTTTTTGGTTTAAATAAATCAATTGGAGCTTCATTCCATTTTGAGTCCTTCTTCTATTCCTCTGACATGGATAGAGCCCACACAGTCATGTCTTGCCTTATCAGGTTGGCACTTCCTAATCCTGGCGGGACAAGCAGACTTTGACACCTTCTGCTCTGGTCAATGCTGTGGTGGGGGAGAGAACAGAATCTGTCCTCCAAGTATGGCAGCAGTGAGGGGGACATAGGCTCAGGGATGGCCCATGGCTTCACTTCTACCTTTTCCTCCTTTCCACTACCCAAACTAGGCCCATGGACAGCATACATAGGCATGAGCAGCAGGCATTTCTCTCCCATACAGCCCTACCACCCACTCCTACAGCACTCGACTGTGTCCAGGTTTTGACAGAGCCATTTGGTTGACATTATTCACTAGCCAGTGTTAGGATTAACCATGTTGGGATTAACCACACTGAGAGACACATTGGGGTCCCTGTGAATTCAACACCATAAACAATAGAAAAAGAAGAGCTAAAGACACCCAGCTCCCACAGCCTTTTCTCATAATGGAGCTCTTCTACTTCCTTCATCATCTTCGTTGGCCTACTCTGGACACCCTCCAGCAGCTGTGTCCTTCTTGAACTGAGGGGCCCAGAACTGGACACAATACTCCAGATGTGGTCTCACTAGTGCAGAGTAGCGGGGGAGAAGAACCTCCCTTGATCTGCTAACCACTCTATTTCTGATGCCCTCCAGGATGCTGTTGGCCCTCTTGGCCACAAGAGCACATTGCTGGCTCAAAGTTACCCTGCTGTCCACTAGGACCCTCAGGTCCCTTTCTCCTATCCTGCTCTCCAACAGCTCAGTCCCCAGCCTATACTGCTACCTGGTGGTGTTCTTTCCCAGATGCAAGACTCTACACTGACCCTTGTGGTACCTCATTCAGTTTCTCTCTGCCCAGCTCTCCAGCCTGTCCAGGTTTCACTGAATGGCAGCACAGTCTGCTGGGGTGTCAGTGACACCACTCAGCTTTGTGTTATCAGTAAACTTGCTGACAGTGCCCCCTAATCCCTCATCCAAGTCATTAATGGATAGATTAAAGAGGACTGGTCCCAGCACTGATCCTTGGGGGACCCCACTAGATACAGGCTTCCAACTAGATTCTGTCCCATTAGCCACTACTCTCTGGCTTCTGTCCTGCAGCCAGTTCACAATCCTCCTCANTGGGATTGAAGGGGGCATGGAAGGATGGATGGATGGGTGGATGGATGGATGGAAGGTTGGATGGATATATGTGGACAGATTTCCCACGTAACACTTGTTCTTCTTTTGCTAAATGTGTGGCCCTAACAACTGCTGTGGGGGTACAAGTAGGACTGCAAGGACTCCATTGGTCACGAATATTTGTATTGTCCGTGGGCCTTATATTTCACAATAGGAATGCATAGAACGGAGCGATGAATACATGGGCCATCCCTCAATCAATGCTTCCCGTATTTGTTCCACACCAGGAGGAAATTTTCCGTTCATATCCCAAACAAACACTGCAGAGAAGGTCAGAGGAACCTGTGCAGTACAGCTCAACCTCTCATACTTCTCAGAGGTGTGAACACTCTCCTTGTACAACATTTTGTAGCCAATACCAAGATCAAAGCCATTCTCTCCATGCCGCTTGGAATGGAATAAAAACGGGGAATGACCACTCAAAATCCAAGGCTGAGATGCAGAAATCTTTAATGAGTCTGAAGAGGCAATCAAGGTCATTCCAAGCACAGGCCCTCAGGGCAGGGTTAACAAGGGGCAGGCAATGATTCCATGCCTTGGTCATGCTGAATTTCATGCAGATCATGCACCTGTCTTTCCTGAAGTGTGCAGATTAGTTTTGCAGACCTCTGCAGACCAGGGCAGCAGGAGAGGAGAATAAAAAGGGACAGANTGTGAACACTCTCCTTGTACAACATTTTGTAGCCAATACCAAGATCAAAGCCATTCTCTCCATGCCGCTTGGAATGGAATAAAAACGGGGAATGACCACTCAAAATCCAAGGCTGAGATGCAGAAATCTTTAATGAGTCTGAAGAGGCAATCAAGGTCATTCCAAGCACAGGCCCTCAGGGCAGGGTTAACAAGGGGCAGGCAATGATTCCATGCCTTGGTCATGCTGAATTTCATGCAGATCATGCACCTGTCTTTCCTGAAGTGTGCAGATTAGTTTTGCAGACCTCTGCAGACCAGGGCAGCAGGAGAGGAGAATAAAAAGGGACAGAAAAGAGGGAGTGGGCAAATGGAAAGAAAGACATGAACCATGTTTTAAAGGAGCCGGAACAGTCCCCTTCCACCCAGTGTTTCCTGAGAAGATAAAAGAAGTAATTTCTTGTAAAAATCATGGTCTGACAAACCATTCCTTATCCAACACCCTATCCAAAGCATTTAGGGAGACATTCCAAAAGGCATCAAATTCCTTTAGCAAGGGCATCTCCTGCCACAGTAGCGGTTGGTAATGCAGGACAGGTCAAAGCCTCCAGAGTTGATGGGCACTCCTTCACAGCTGAGGATGCTGCCAACAGCAGCGGAGGTAGAGGAGCCCACAACGGTGTTCTGTGGGAAGGAGCTGAGGATGGGTCCGGGCAGAGTCACCACCACGGGAGAGGGCTCAATGACAACAGTGGAGTTCTGGCACTGCAAGCAACAGGGCTGGTTGCAGCTGTTGGCCAGCGGGGTTGGGCCGCAGGGCTGGCAGGGAGTGCATGGGTTGCAGCAGGACATGTCTTGGTCTTGGAGGTTCACCTGGCAAACAGGACAGTGGGACAGTAAAAGTGCAGGTGAGAATCAGCCTGATTATTCTGTCACAAATGATACAAGACCCCTACTGAATGGAAAGCCAGAAGTTGTCCCACCAACTACACAGTCTTTCTGGGCTCATCTTGCCAGCGCCACACAAAGAGAAGCCCAACCTAGACAAGAACTGCCCCAGTGCATAGACAAAAACTCACACAACCCATGTCCCAACCTCTCTCTAAGTTGACCTTCTCCCCAGTTCTGTTTCTCATGAAAAGGTGCTCCAAGCATAAAACCCATTTTTTACCAACTGGTAAAGAAGTTTCTCCACACTCACCTGGTTCCCAAGGAGAAGGAGGTGCGAGGAGCAGATGAGAGAGAAGGGACCTCATCTGCCTTTTTATACCTGCCCGTCATCGCCGCAGGACCAGAGGCACCTTTACAGAGGTAGCAATTTTCTGACAGGCTCTCCTTGAATGCCAACCATCACAGCTAAAGAGATGGGCTGGGCTCCTATTTCCTGCACCGCTGTCTTTTCATTTCCAGGTGTGAGCCAGGCCCGTTGTCCAAAGATGACTTCTTGTGAGCCTTGAGATGAAAGTGCCCAGCATTTCCGAGTCAGGAAAGCAGCAGTGTGGGCAGAAGACTCAGCTAAAGGGCTGGACAGATCCAGAGCTGGGAAGTGCTATCAGCCTGGATCACACTGGTGGGGGGATCTTTCAAGTGCCATTCTCTGGAAGAAGCTCCATCATTCCTCAACTGCATTGCCCAAGATGCCTCTATAAGCAGAAGCATCTCAGGCTTCCTATTCTTTCCTGCTGATCTCCTCCCTTTGTGGTGTTTTCCCCAGGCACAATGCTGGCATGCTGCAAAACAAGCATTCTGCAGCTTTGCTTTTGACACCATCCTGATTAACTCTGCCCTCTGGAGAAATCTCTGGCCTGTGTTTTGTTACGTCCTCACTGTGCCATCTGTGGTTATACCAGTAATGCCCTGGCTGTGCCTGGGCCTTTGCCAGAATATTCCAGCCCTACCATTTGTTGATAGTTGTCCGTACCCAAGTCCACAATTACTTCTCTTTCTATGTGTGATCTGTTTTGTACGTAGCTGGATTGGTTTATATGTTTGTGTCTAAACCTTTGTGCCAGATTCTATGCTGATGAGCATTAATGTTTGTTTGTACCCCTGCTCATGAGAAATTTTTCTTGTGATGGCAGTGCCACTACCACTGCTATGTCTATGGGCACCTGAGAGCAAGCAGAGCCAGGAGGAGGCTGAATATAACTGAAAAATAACCAAACCAACCAGAACAGAACTGTCCCCAGCACTGATGCAGAAAGGCAGCCTTCTGTATTTTAAGTCCTGCCATCCTCATCCAGGCCATCCCTGAGTGGATGTGCTTCCTGTGCCATGTCAGTGTTGTCTTGTGTGAACAAGGCACTGTGTAGCACTTAAGGCAGCACACAATGTACTTGAGCAGCTAACTGACCAGTTGCTGGGCTGGCTGGTGATGACACTTTTCACAAACTGCTACTGAATGAGAGGTACAGAAGACCTGATTTCTTTGACGTGTGAGTTGAAGGACTATGTGTTGCCCAGGGAGAACAAAACATTATTTTTTCCTACTCTGGGTCTTCTTAACAGTCTAGCTCTGTCTTATTCCCACTCTGCTGCATTCCTGCCTCAGAAATCCTGGGCAGAACAGGAGAACAGGCCTGGCACACACCTGGAAATGAAAAGACAGCAGTGGAGAAAATGAGAGCACAGCTCATCTCATTAGTTGCAATGATTTGCATTCAAGGTGAGCTTGTCAGATAATTGTTACCTCTGCAAAGGTGTCTCTGGTCCTGCAGCAATGAAGGGCAAATATAAAAAGGCTGCCCAGGTCCCTGCTCTCTCATCCGATTCTCTGGCCTCCTCTGAACCAGGTGAGTCTGAAGTCAAGGGGAATGGAGCAAAGCTGGAGATGGGTAGATTTAGACTTGATGTGAGGAGGAAGTTCTTCACTGTGAGAGTGGGGAGAGCCTGGGATGGGTTGCCCAGGGAGGTGGTTGGGGTCCTGTCCCTGCAGGTGTCTAAGGCCAGGCTTTATGAGGCTCTGGCTAGCCTGATATAGGATGAGGTGTTCCTGCCCATGGCAGGGGGGTTGGAACTGGGTGATCCTGTGGTCCTTTCCAACCCTGACAGATTCTATAATTTCTTCCCAGTGAAGGTGACGGGGCACTGGAAGGGGCTGCCCAGGGGGTTTGTGCAGTCTTCTTTTCTGGAGACATTTGAAAAATGCCTGGACCTGGTCAGGGTGATCCTGCTGTGGCAGGGGGATTGGACTAGATGACCTTTCGAGGTCCCTTCTGATCCATGATGATTCTATGATTCTATGCTCTTTATTGGACCTTGGCAAGATGAGAAAAGGAAGTTCAAGTGTTTCCTACAACAGCTTCCAACATCCTATTTACTACTTACCTTGGCTCCTTTGTAACAGGTAACCAGGCTGTTCTTCATCAATGCTTCTGCTGTGTTTCCTCTCTGTCCTCTCTGCCAGGTGAACCTCGAAGACCAAGACATGTCCTGCTGCAACCCATGCACTCCCTGCCAGCCCTGTGGCCCAACCCCACTGGCCAACAGCTGCAANGTGTCTCCCTAAAAGCTCTGGACAGAGTGCTGGACAAAGGATGATTCGTCGGTCCACTGCTTTTACAGGAATTGACCCTATTTAGCTTTTCATTAACACAGTGGTAGGAATGGCAATGTCTTGGCTCTTTGAAAACATGACCCAGATCTTGCATTTTTTTCTTTTATCTCTTTTTCTGTCTCTTTATTCTATTCTGATGCTGCCCTGGTCTGCACAACTCTTCAGAACTGTCCTGCACCCTACAGGAAAAGCAGACAGATACCATGCATGTCAACATGGGCAAGGAATGGAGTGTTTTACTACCCCTCATGAACCCTGTCCTGAGGGTCAATGCTTGTAATGACCTTTATTCCCTCTTCAGACTCATTAAAGATTTCTGCATCTCAGCCTTGGCTTCCAAGTGGTCCTTCTGTCCATGTATTCCATTCCAAGCTGCCTGGGGACAATGATTTTAATATATAGTATGAGAAAAATCTTAATGACAATCAGAAGTCTGGGACTTCAGGGCACACTGCAGAGGTGCCTCTTTGTGGTACCACCCAGCTGCAATACACAATACAGCACCAAAATTTTTTACTTTGAAGGTGAAACAGCACTGACTCAGGATGTCTTCAGAGACTAGAATTTGTTCCCAGAGGCATTCAGAACTCATCCAGACATGTTTCTGTGGGATCTGCTCTAGGTGATTCTGCTCTGGCAGTGGGCTTGAACTACAGGATCTTCCCAAGTCCCTTCCAACTCCTCCATTCCTTGATTTTGTCAAATTCAGCTCCCCCAAAGAATGTGGCAATTGGTTCTTGCCTTACAGACCCTCTGCCCAGAAGTACATTACACACTCTGCTTCCCTCAGGTGAGTCTTCACACCTTCTCAAAAGCTACAGAGGTAAGATAACATCCAGGCTCAGGAGAATTTGGTGCCTTCTGCTCTTCCTTTTTATAGACTCTGTCCACCAATCACTTGTAGAGTCCGGACACTGATGCAGAAGGTCTGCTAGGAAAGCTACCTCCAGCTTCAAAATAAAACAGTTTTTTGTCATAAAAGCACCACAACTAATAGTTGAAAATTTGATCATTTACAAACTGTGACAGCTACAACTAGATCCAGAGTCTTTGAGATTGAAAAGAATCCAAGAAACCTGACTTGGAGTCTATGCCATAAACAAGCCATACCAGGCTAGCAAATACTCTCTGCTTAAAATACCTGATACATTGGAGTGTGTACTCAGGGCAAATAACCTATCAGCTTGTCTTCTTGTTCTCTCTCCTTGTGCATCCACAGACAGTTGGAGAACCTGGTTGTTGTCCTTACTATTGTTACAGGATGGTCTGCCTCTCCAAATGACATGTGCCTTCTCTGCTAGCCCTGTTGGGGGCTTTAAAAGCTTCTACTTATAGGATTCTAAGCATGTTGATCAGGAACTGAGAACAGCCCTCAGTGCTCTGTTGTATCTAGGGTCCCCTGAATATTTCAGGTCTTTTGTTCAGGCATCCAGAGCTGCAGAGGCCTTCAATGCTCTACAGACACATTTGTCACCCAAAAGCAACATCACCCCTAAACAGGATTGATAAGCAGTGATGGATAGATCCAGGCTCAGGCTGTATTTTCAGCCAACAGGCTTTCCCATGGATTTTCCCATATGCTACTAAGAAAGAGAGCACGTCTGACAAGGGTGGGCATCAGTTTGTCCTTGGTCGCTGGTGCTTGGGCCTGGCTGCAGGTCTAAGAACCAGGTGTCCAGGACAGCTAGACACAGCAGAATCACCTACAGAAGTACAACTGCTTCCACAACGGAGGAATAGGCATTCAGTCCAGACTCAGTCACCTCACTTGGAGAACTCTGCACTCAAGGGAAATCAATTCCACACTGCTCATAAAAGTGCCTCCACTTTATCAAATGGTCACATGGACCCTTCCTTGTCAGTGTGCAGAAAGAAAAGCTTTGAGAACATGATTCATTTGTTCTGAAATGAAAATTGTAAAAGGGAAAATCAAGTGCTTTGTGGAAGTGCTAAATTCCTCCCAATGACTGTAAAGAGAGAATTGCTACCCAATCGGCCTTTCACAGCTCAAATTGCAAAGACTTTGCCAATCACATTAAAGTGTTTCCACAACAAAGCCCCAGATGGGTTAAATGATGGATTATTAAAAATTATGTTGGCCTTTAGATGTGGAAATGCCCTGCTACATCTAACAGAAAGTACAGTGGTTTGTATATTTTTAATTAAAAATTTAGAAATACATTCAGATACTGAACACAGGAAAGAAGGAGAGTGAAAGTTTTGTTGTCTGCCTTATGGTAGGAATAATGGCTATACGTAGAGGTACCAGACATGGGCAAATTTTATTTGAACCAGAGCAAGATTCTTTGAAACAGCCACAATAATGTGGCAGAGATGCACCCAGAAACATCAGGCTAAACAGAGAAAAAAATGAACCAGCTGCTTGGAACACTTTAGGGAATTCAAATAAACACTAACAAAATGAAGCTGTTAGCAAATGGGAATACAAACCTATGGGAAGACTACTCCTCTATGGTTCTGTCAGAGGACGGTTTCTGTGTGACACTTTCCAGGCACTGTGAGGGATTCAGAGTAGCAGAGGGAGGTGAAAACATTAGAATCAAGGCTCAGATCAGCCTGACATGGCTGGTGAGATGAACTCACTCAGGAATCAATGGCTTCTCTCTACCAGCAATGCCGAGCTGTTTTTACACTTTGGTGATGAACTTCTGCAGGACTGAAGCTATGGGATGAACAGGATGCTCTCACTGGGACCTTATGAAAAGCCCTTCACTTTTTCTGCAAAGCCCGGCCAAGAGCTTGCTTCACTTCTTTGTTCCTGAGTGTGTAAATGAAGGGGTTCAACAGAGGAGTTACAATAGTGTTAAAGGTGTTAACAAATTTGTTCAGATCCAGGGAGTTCTGGGATGATGGCTTGACATACAGGAATATGGTGGAGGCATACCAGAGTGTGACAACACTGAGATGGGCAGAGCAAGTGGAAAAGGCTTTTTTCCGGCCATGGGTTGACTGGATCCTTAGGACAGAAGAAATTATGCATATGTAGGAGACAAGTGTGACCACACAGGAGGCCACTACAACAACTATGGAAACAAGGAACGTTGCCAGTTCCACAGGCCATGTGTTACTGCAGGAAAGGGCAAGGCAGGAATCTATATCACAAAGGAAATGATTGATGACATTTGGCCCACAGAAGGTCAGTCTGGATGTCAGAAAAGCCAGCAGTGAGATGGCCATAAAGCCTCCCAGCCAGGAACTGAGTGCCAGCCGAGCAGAGAGGACATTGTTCATGAGGGAGCTGTATCGCAAGGGGTAGCATATGGCTAAGCAGCGGTCATAGGCCATGACAGACAGGAGAAAACACTCAGTGGAGCCTAAGGACAAAAGAAAGAACAACTGGAGAATACAGACACTAAAGGATATGGTCTGAGTAGTCCCCAGCATTACCCCTATGGCTTTGGGAATAGCACTTGTAGTGTACCAGATCTCCAGAAATGAAAGATTGCAGAGGAAAAAGTACATTGGGGTGTGGAGGTTCCTGTTCATCCACACAAGGGCTATGATCGTTGCATTGCCTATGACTGTCAAGGAATATGTCAGTGCAAATACAAGCACAAGGGAGAATCGGGAATGCCATGTGCCTGGGAAGCCGAGGAGGATGAATTCTTCCACACTTGTCCTATTTTCCATGAACTCCAAAGTGTTCATCTGCAAAAACAGAAAAGTTTCTGTGATGGTTTGCATGCCTGTGCTGGCCCCTCAGACTAAGTAATAGTGAAAAATACCACAATCCCTGAAAATGCAGTTGGTGCAGAGCACAGGCAAACAGCATCTACCCAATTGTAAACCTGAGTTAAAATTGTCAGGAAAATCATCCCCTGCAGAAACATGATTAGATAGCTGGGTCTGTCTCTGAAGATCAAGCCTAAATCACCAAATGAACATGGGGTTAAGCATATACATCTCCTCTAGAACATGGCAAATGCAGTCACTTCTGTAAGACAAAAATCCTGTTTAAGAAACTGTGGATGGAAGACTGAGTGTGACAGGCTATCTGCACTCTTCAAGGCAAGCATTACTGAGGGACGATTTCAGCAAACTGAGAAATCAGAAAACAAGACCCTGGAAGATATTTCCTCCTCTCTTCTAAGTCAGTTTATTATCAGGGATTCAGTATGAGATGGCAGCAGCACAGGGCAGCAGGCCAGCATTCAAGCACTTTTGGTCTTGTATATTTGCTTTCTTCCAAGTGGCAGCAGCAGAAGCTTTTGCAAATACCTTCATTTCTTCCATTGACACCTGCTTCTCAGCACAGCTACTATGAGTGGGATTAATCTCTTTATAATTTTGTCACCTCAGAGTCAGGGAAAGGAAGGACTCCCACTAACCAAGTGAAATAAATATAATTAAACATTCTTATCTCAGCTACTCTACTTCCTTCCTTTCTTTGGACAGAGAAAAGGTACTTTAAAAAGAGACAGTGTTCATCTTGCCTCATAGCCCTCTAGAAGTGACAGGTTTTCTCTGAGGATTAAGACAGGAGTCTAGCCAGCAGACTCTGTCAAAGACAACTCAACTTGGATAAACATGTCCATGCTTCAGTAGTTGAGGGCAAAGTTCTCTGAGTTGAATCCTCTCCAAGGCAGCTCTGCTAAGAAGGCAGTTTAACCAAGGGGTTTCATCACAGAATCATAGAATACTAGAATCACCTAGATTGAAAGACCCTCAAGATCACCAGGACAAACTAGCAACCTAATTGTACCAAGACCATCACCAAACCATTTCCCTAAGTTACACATCTACATGATTTCTAATCACATCCAGGAATGATTCAACTCCCTCCCTAAGCAGCCTGTTCCGACATCTGGTTACCCTTTCATTAAAGATTATTCTGATATCAAACCTAAACTTGTCATGGCACAACTTGAGGCCATTTCTTCTTGTCCTACCACTCGTTACTTGTGAGAAGAATCTAGTGCCCACTTCCCTACAACCTCCTTTCAGGTAGTTGTAGACAGCAGTAAGATCGTCCCTCAGCTTCCTTTATTTCAAACTAAATAGCCATCTGTGCCCTTCTTACTGACAATGGAGGTTTCTTGATCAGTTCTCTGGGGGAAACTTCATCTCATCATCAGGTAGATGTATAAGACAGTGGAGCAGAACCACCCTCTGAAAGATCACTTTAATTTCTTCCTTTCTCCTTAGCAGTACATAGTCGAAATGTGGCTAGAGAGTGGAGAAATCACTTGAATCTGTTTCTCCTTAGACATGCAAGGCATTGCACATCTGTGCTAGGTCTTGGGCAGGCTCCACTCACCAACTCAGACAATGGATCCAAATGGCACCTCTTCATGCACAGTCTTCCATGTGAAGCCACGGACCCCTTTTCTGAGAGAGAACACTGGAAAGAGGCTGATTTATTGAAGGAACTCTGGATGTCCTGATGTCAGAATAAGTGTGGATGAACAACTCTCACCTTGCTGACTCACTTCAAGCTGTAGAAAACTGACTGACCTATTTCCTTTCCATCCACCTAGTAGGAATTAAAGCATGTAGTCCAAATTTTCTTTCCTCCTCATAGTCACTATTTTTCTTCCATGAAGGGGAGTCTTGTATGCACAAAGACACAGTGTAAACTCCAGTTTAGCTCCATGTAGCGAGAGCCTAAATCAGTCACCAGTATAATTAGTTTTGAAACATCCCCACACCCACCTCATTAACACACTGAAGCTCAAACTGGCCACACTCAGGAGACAGTTCTCTGTTTTCCCTCTGTGTGCCACAGGGAGTTTGATCTCTGGAGCATTTCATGGGCATGTGGGAGATAGATAATGCTCTCTCTTTGAACAAGCCAATTAAAGAACAGCTGTGCAATTCTCTGAAGTGGCTGTCAGGATGGGTGTTTGCCTCCTGCCTGTATCTATGTGATGCTAACAAACCTTGTCAGGAGCTCATCTATCCAGTTGCTGACACCCAGGAGATGTCTGAAACAGCCATGTTCCAAGGAACTGGAAATGCCAAGTATTTGGTGATGGATATTAACATGTTCTTGAGTCTTCCAGGGTGGGACACAACTAAAGGCAATTATGGACACACTCAACAAGTGTAGCAAAGGGGAAGGTAGAGGCTGTTATACAGAGAGAAAAGTACTATATAGTTACCATCACAGAAACTCCAGTGCTGCAATTGACAGCTTCCATCTTT
Source organism: Upupa epops (assembly GCA_013397515.1). NCBI lineage: Eukaryota > Metazoa > Chordata > Aves > Bucerotiformes > Upupidae > Upupa > Upupa epops. The sequence continues at coordinate 12,590 of VZRI01013551.1, forward strand.
ACAGAAGGGATAGACAAGGAATGAGAGTTGGTCGGGTGGCCCTCTATGTTAGAGAGGGATATGAGTGACAATAGAAATGATAAGGTTGAGCATTTATGGGTAAAAATCAAGAAGAAAACCAATGAGGCAGAATTTGTGGTGGAGATTTGTCATAGAGCACCCAACCAGGAAGAAGAAGCAAATGAAATACTTTCTATGCAGTTGGGAAAGGACAAAAGGTTTTACCCTTTGTCCTCATGGGAGACTTCAATTTGACAGACGTCTATTGAAAATACAATACAGTGGAGAGTCTAGTCCCAGAGGTTTTTGGAGTGTGCAGAAATAACTTCCTGATGCAGTAGTAAGAGACCAACTAGAGAAGGTTCTCTCCTGGGCCTGCTGCTTGTGAAGAAAGAATTACTTCTGTGAGGGAAGTTATGGCTGGAGGCCAATTTGGGCACAGTAATCAAGAAATGATACAGCTTTCAATTATTGAGGAAATAAGCAAGGTGGTCAGCAGGACTGGCACCTTGGACTTCAGGAAGGTAGACGTTGGCCTGTTCAGGATACTGATTGAGGGTTCCTCAACAGTTCTGAAGGATAAAGGTGTCCAGGAATGCTGGACATACTTCAGAAAGTCTTAAGTGCACAGGAGCAGGCTGTCCCCATGTCTCAAAAGACTAGCCAGTGGGGAAGACTAGTCTGGCTGAATAAGCTGCTTTGTCTGGAACACAAGGAGAAAAGGAGAGTCTCTGGCCTTTGTAAGATTGAGTAAGCAGCTCATAAGGACTATAAGGGCATGGTGAAGCTATGCAAGTTAAAAATTAGAAGGGCCAACGCCCAACTAGAACTCAAACTAGAAAGTACTGTAATAGAAAACAAAAACTATTTCGATAAATGTATTAACCACCCGGGAGACTCTTCATCCTTTATTGTATTCTGGGAGAATTGCAGTAACAAAAGATGAGGAAAAGGCTGAGGTCCTTAGCACCTTCTTTGCCTCAGTCTTTAACAGTGGAGTTACCTGTTCACTAGATATTCAGTCCCTTGAGTTGGGAGACAGAGAGGAGGAGCAAAGCACAATGTACATATTCCAAGAGGAAATGGTTCATGACCTGCAGAACCACTTAGAAATAAGTCTAAAGGGCCAGATGGGTTACATACAAGAGTGCTGAAGGAGTTGACAGATGTGCTCAGTAAAACATTATCCACCTTCTATCAGCATTCCTGCCTAATTGGAGAAGTCCTAGTAGATTGGAGATTCACAAATGTGAAACTGAATGGAGTTAAATCCATCTGGCAACCAGTTACAAGTGGTCTCCCCCAGGCTAAGTATTGGAGGCACTCCTGTGTAATGTCTTTATTGATGAATTGGATGAAGAGATTGACTACACTCCCAGTAAGTTTCCAGATAACCCAACCAATGGAATGGTTGCTCTACACAATGTTAGAGAGGCTCGATAGAGAGATATAGACAGGCTGTATCCTAGCTTAACTAGCTTAACTGCTAGGAACTGCACTTGGGTTACAGGCACTGCAGAGCAGCCCAACATCTCATTCTTCTGTGACTAGAGAAGGGTCTGCTTGTAACCTCCTTGCAACAGTCCTCTCCTTTGTCAGTCTGATCAATGTTTGCTATAAGATAGGCAGTGTGAGGCCAGATTAAAATACAGCAGAACTTTAATGCATAAAAAGAAAAAAAAAACCAGAACTTGAGGCTTGAATGCAACAGGACAACTTTAATGCGTCATAGCCAGTAAACAGAGTCCCTCCAGAGGAAGGTCAACAGAGCAGTAATCCCGAGACACAGCTAAGAGTCATCAGTCCTTGGATACAGAGAAGTTGCTGCATGATGTCTGTCTGTCTGCATCATAGAGAGGGAGGAGACAGATAGTCCCCAATATGGTCTTGGTGGGACCTTGTTGCCAAGGAGGATCCAAGCAAACAGAGGAAATGGAAAGGAAGGCAAAGCCATTCAGCTATGCTGAAAACCACCAAAATCTCAGTCCTTTGCCCAGCACCTTGTTCTGAATTTCTAGGAGGTCATGCTATGCCTTTCCCAGAATCTCCATCAGGAGAGATACCTTCTGCCATAATAGCGTCCGGAAATTCCAGATAGATCACAGCATCCAGAGTTGATGGGCACTCCATTGCAGCTGAGGATGCTACCAATGGCAGCGGAGGTAGAAGAACCCACAACAGTGTTCTGTGGGAAGGAGCTGAGGATGGGTCCGGGCAGAGTCACCACCACAACAGGAGGTTCGATGACAACTGTGGAGTCCTGGCACTGCCTGACACAGGGCTCATTGCAACTGTTGGCCAGCGGGGTTGGGCCGCAGGGCCTGCAGGGCACACATGAGTTGTAGCGGGACATATCCAGTGGTGAGGGTGCACCTGGAAGAGAGAGGACAGAGAGGAAGCAGAGAGCATGAGTGGTCAAAAAACAGCTATTGACCAAGAAGGTGGATGTTGTGCCAGGAGCCACATCCTGACAGCCTTATAAATAGCATTCTGGCTTTCCCCTGAGAAAGTCTCTACATCTCTGTCATGAAAAGAAAATAAAGATTTCAGCACAGGACAGGAGGAATATCAGCTGAGAAATTCATCAAGCAACAATCTCACTGTGGAAGAGGAGTAGAAGAGGTCTCCACTCACCTAGCTCCTGAGGAGAAAGAGGCAAGAAAAGCAGATGAGAGAACAAGGATCAGGGCTGCCTTTTATATCTGCCCTTCATTGCCACAGGACCAGTTGTACCTTTGCAGAGGTAACAATTTTCTGGCAAGCTCATCTTGAATGCAAATCAGATAATGAGATAGGCTATGCTTTGATTTCCTGCACTGCTGCCTTTTCATTCCCAGGTTTGTTTCAAGTCCATTTCCCAATGATGGCTTCTTATGAGCCTTGGGGTGAAAGTGCCCAGGATTTCCAGGGCAGGAATGTAGCAGTGCAGTCATAATACTAAACTCCAGTGCTGGGCAAGCACTTGAGCAGACAAGCACTTGAGCAGACAAGCAGTGTCATATTAGGTCACTCTGGTGGGGTTGTTTGAAGTAAGGTTCCAGGAAGAAGGTTAAGCAATCCTGAGCTATAAGCCATGGGCTCCTCTGCATGACTACATCATGTTATTGTATTTCCATTGCTCCTAATTTCACCTGGATGGTCTTTTGTTGATGCTTCTCCTTATATGAGCATTTTGTCAGTAAATTTTAGCCCCACCTAACCTGACACTGCCCAGTTCCCAAGGGTCTTCAGCAGCATCCATAGTTCATGGTATTCCTATGTGTTCTTGTCTTGTACATATTTATAAGTAAACAGATATAAGTGGATGCACTTCTGAACAAAAAAAGTGTTTCATTGCATGGCGCTGTGCATGAGTCTCTGTGTCTGTCCTACTGGGTTCCTTCTCATGAGGAAAGGTGCAGCCAAGTGGCAGCGATGCTCTCAACTGCTCTCTGCATGATCACCACAGAGTTGCAGACTCCCGAAGTTAAAAGAAGGCAGAGTGCTACTGATAGTTGATGGCACCACACTGCTAGATATCCTTCATAAAGAAAAGACAGCCCTTATCTCATGAACTCTCCTTTTTCTCCTCCTCCAGGAAAGCCAAAGAATTGACTCCAATTTGGTAATCTCATTCTGAGTGCCCAGCAACTACCACTGAGTGGGAAGCAACATGGCATTCAAGACCACATACACAAAAGCCTGCTGCTCTTCCACAATCATTTCCAAATCAAGCGCTCTTTCTGAATATTAGGTAAGTTTTCTAACCTGTTTCCTTGTACAAATGTCTCTGTGCCAAATCCAGCTTGGATCCAGCACAGCTGTGGGTTTTTCACCTTCCCATTCAGGACCTCAGTGAAATGAGTGCCCAAGAAGGCTTTTGTGTATTGCAGGACCAACCTAGTTGCTTTCCCATGACTTACGAGGTGTAGAAAGGGAATAAAAGGGAGGGCTGCAGTTCTTAGCTTAGTAAGGTCTTTGGCAGCTTCTTCCATATTTTCTTCATGACCAAATTGCAAACAGGTTCAGTTAGATAATGATAAAGGGTGGGAAACTAATTGGACTGCCAAGGTCAGAGAGTTCTGACCAGTAGTGCAAAGCCCAACCATTCAACAACTACACATGGAGTCTAGTAGAAGGCATCAGTAGTAGGACCAATACTCTTTAAAGCCTTCATGGAGGCCATGAGTAGTGGCCACGGGAAAATCCCAGCAAGTCTGCGGTTCACACCCAGTGAAGGGAAGAAACTGCACCTGTTAGACATGACAAGAAGATGTGTCTGAGGAGACAATTTCTTGCTTTCTATACATCCTTTTCAGAAAAGATGGAGATGATGGACTTAGACTCTGTGAGTGCTAGGAGATACAAAATGTGAATTTCTAAGGAAGCAGAAATTACACTATATTTCTTCTGAACAATGAGAAACAAAACATTTGCCAGGAAGACGGTGCAACCAGTATTCTGTGAGCTGTTCAAAAACAGATTGTGACCTTGAGAATCTGATCTTTCCAACCCGGGTTTGATCTAGACGTCCTCTGCAGGTCCCTTCTGATCTACATTTGGTCTTTGCAATTTCTCTGTATTTTCTTCCCTCCCGGACACGTGAAAGCCTATGGTCACTTTTGTCTTCACCCCTGCTCTGACTGCACAGGGACCGGGGTTGTGACATTGCAGAGGGCCATTCTTATCATCAGCCGAAGGAAACTCTCTGCTGCTAGCTCAGAGCCCCTGCACAGGGAGACGGCTCAGGCAAGCAGATCCATAACCTAGACCAGTCCGCAGCTGGCTCTGTGCTGGATTCTTCATGCTGTGAAGAGGGACAATCGCATTGCCAGTGGCCAAACGGAACCCTGTGCAAAACCCACAAGCTCTCGCAGCCCGGGCGAGATGCCGAGCAGCGCCGGCGCAGAGCTCAGCACCGGGGAGGAGCTGGAGGCAGCCGAGGGGAGGGGAGAGGGGAGGGGGAGATGGAAAGGAGGTAGTGCGTTCGCAGCAGAGAGCCCGGGGGGCAACGAGGAGTGGGCAGTGAAGCGGCGGGATGCGGCGGTGCCAGGGCGCTGGCCTGGCGGGGCTGGCAGCCGTGCTCCTGGGTATGCGGGGGTGCTGGGGCTGGAAGGAGGTCTGGGGGCTGGAAGGAGGGAGGGAAGTACGGGCTGGGGTGGAGGTGACCCCAGCAAGCTCTTCGAAGCTGCCGTTCCATCTGGCTTCATCCAGACCTCTGTCCCCGAACCATCCTCCCGTCTGTTTCTCAATCTCTCTGATACTACCCCTCATTTCCTCATCGAACCCATCTCTTCAGGCCTCCCCTCGAGTACCAAGGGCAGTAATGACCCCTAATTTCAAGAATAAAATTGAGGGACTGGAGTGTGTCCAGAGGAGCAACGAAGCTGGGGAAGAAACTGGAGGGAAAGGCTGATGAGGAGAAGCTGAGGGAGCTGGGGGTATTTAGCCTGGAGGAGACTCAGTGACGATCTTATCACACCCTACAAATGTCTGAAGGGAAGTTTCAGACAGGTGGGGGTCAGGCTCTTCTCCCAGGCAACTAGCCGACAAGATGAGAGGGCAGCGTTGGAAGCTGCCAGGGGTGGGTTAGGTCGGTTGTTAGGAAGCACGTCCTCATTGGTCCCAGGGCAGTAATTGAGTCACCATCTCTGGAGGTATTTAAGACACGATAGAATGTGGCACTCAGTACCATGGTGTGGCCCATGGGGTGATGTTAGGTCATAGCCTAGACCTCTCACAGGTCTTTTCCAGCCACAATAATTGTGTAGTTCTCTGTTTCTTTATTCTGTGTCCAACCCTCACTTCTCCATCTCCTCCCAGTCTGTCTGGGTAGATCCTGCAGTCATTCCTCCACCCTTGCAAATTTCTCACTTCCTCAGATTTCCCCCCGTTTTTTATTTCCCACCCTTCCACCTCTCATTCCCACAAACATCTCTCTACCAGCTGGACTCTCCAAGCACTGCAGTGTTGCCTTCCTGTAGAGACTCTTCTCCTCATCATCTCTGATCATTCCCGACGAATTCTGCCGGATTTGTTGTAGGAAACAGCAGGTAAGGCTGAGCCGAAAGCAGGTTTTGAGCATTTTTACCTCTTTGTCTCCTCAGCGGTGACTGCGAGCAGAGCCCAGGTGCAGCAGGACCCGTCGGTAGAGACCACCGAGGGCACCGGCATCCGCATACGCTGCTCACACCCCAATATACGGATGAATAACTTTATCCACTGGTACCGTCAGTTCCCGGGCCGAGGCCCCGAACGCATCGAGTTAATTCTCAGAGGGTCCAAAGAGCTGCGGGACCCGCCGGGGCGGCTGTCGGTGTCGGAAGACCGTCGGTCCAGCGCCCTGTGGCTCTCCCACCCCCGGCTCAGAGACGCGGCGGTGTATTACTGCGCCCTGGCAGACACGGGATGAGGAACCGGGGCTGCGGCCGGGCACGAAGCGCAGAGGGAGGGACCGGGGGGCAGTCCCGTTCGTGTCGGCCAGGGGGCGCTGCCGCTGTTCCCGCCGCGGCTGTCTAGGCCCCAAGCGATATGCTCGGCCCCGAGGCGGATCCCCCGACGCAGCGACACCGACCCCTTCCCTTGTGCAGAGCAAATCCAAGCTGTTTCATATGTTCTTTCTGTGTTCAGGTCGCATCCTCCAACTACTGAATTTCACGGATATTTCAGGCGCTCCTGCACGTGTCCTACAGGCATCCTGTGGAGTCAGGAGCTCCAGCACATGGGACGTGGTGGTGTTGTGGTTCTGGGCCCCGTGAAGTGCTCCCCGTTAGGACTTCTTGTTGAGACCATGAGTTTGTTTCACAGAATCAGAGTAGCACAGAATGATTTAGCAGACTAAAGGTATTTCAGCAATCATCTAGTTTGACCACATTGCCCTGAGCCTCATCAAACTTGCCTTGAACACTTGTAGGGACAGGGTATCCCTAATGCCTCTGGGCAGTGTCTTACCACCTTTATAGTGAGAATTTTCATCCCAAGACCTAATCCAAAGCTAAAGAGTTTTAAAATATCTCCCATTGTCATATAACTACATACCATCATTAGATGGCCCTACGGTGCAGGTATACATGCATGCTCCTCTATTCAAATGTACCAACACAAAAGCACACCCCAACACACACCTGTACCAACACAATTAGGTATTTACAGACTTGTCACACATGCTCATTCTCTTCTACATCAAGGCACTTGAATGTGTAACAAACAATACACACTTGAGGACACCACTGCACAAACACACTCTGAAACACACACAAAGACCCTTTGAGCACATCCATGTTTGGCATGCGTATTACAACAGACACACACGTGTAGTTGTGAATGCACTCAGGACCATAGCAGTGGTACGTGTATATGAGCACAATCATGTGCACAGGCCACTGAAAACCAGGAATCCTCACAAAAGCTCTCAGTGCCTCTAGATGATACTAGATATCTAGATGATACTAGATACTCTAGTCCTTCAGACCATAGAATTAAGGCAGCAGGACAGCCAGCAGACAAACCCAACAGCTTAGGTAAGCTCATGGGTTTGTCAAAGGTACAGTCAGCTGTTTTCTGATTACAATGCACTGTAGAGTCAAAGTTCTCATGGCCTTTCCAGAAATTGTGCCTCTCTGTTGTGCTAACTCTGCGCATGAAGGGTAGTAAAAGAACTAGACAAAAGTCTGTTAGACTAACAAAGAATTCCCTTATTACATGGCAAAGAAAAATACCATCCTGCAGTATCTGAAGCAACAACCTGAACATAGTTATCTGCTCAAAGGACTGAGAACAGGCAATGCCTTTGCAAATGAAGAAGCACCAGAGCATGTGGCAGCAGAAGGATGTGTGCCTGGGTCATCAGACTCCCCATAGGCTGAAGACACCAGGGCTGACACATTAGAGGTGATGTAGTACCCACTTGACCATAATGATTGGTTCAAAGCTCTGGGACCAGACCTTGTCTTTGCAATGAGAGAATTGCCACAGTGGCACAAGCATGTGGCAGCAGAAGGGTATGTATCCACAGAAGTACTTTGGGCTAAATTCCCTCTCCTCACAAACTCCACAGAGAAATCCATAAGTAGCATTAATTGACAGAGCAGTTGAAAACACTTGCCACAGCTAAGCTGTTAAAGTTGATGAGTTGTTGTTACTTTTGCCCTTAATCGTAACTGAGGTGCTGGACAGTTTTCTTCACTGTTTTGTGTGCAGGAGCAGGAGGTGTAATTGCCTGTAGTGAGAGAGAGCTGCCTGCAGCTTCCTCTGTCACCTTCAGCTGGCTGAAGCATATTGCAGGCAAAGTTCCTACATGCAAGGAGTAGTGAAAGAACTGCTCTCTGACAAATGCCAGAAGGTGTTTCCATATCAGACCGAAATCATCATGCCGAGAACAACAGCCAACCCCTGTCACCCCAGCCCAGCTCCAGCCATAGCAAGAGGAACACCAATCTCAAAGTGCTCATGAGGCTGATGACTACTCGCTGTCATTCTGGGCATTAGTGAGTAAAGACAGCAAGACAGGGCCTGATGTTCACCAGCAGCAGAGCAGCCAGGGATGTCTTCTTCGGCTTTAAGGACTGACACCCAAAGGAGCAGCCACAGCACTGTCTGCCAGCTGCCCATAGCCCTGTGAATAGAAAAGAGTCTCTTGAAACCTCACTCCCTTTCACTCCACAGCAGTATCCTTCTCCTTTGGCAGCTTGAGCAGTGTCCACTGAAAAACAGACAACACAGAGGCCAGGTTTGAATGAAACAGGATAAATTTAATGCGTCACAGCCAGTAAAGAGAGTATACCTCCAAAGGGAGGCCAGCAGAGCAGTAATCCCTAGACACAGCCAAGATTCAGCAGTTCTTGGACACAGAGAAGCTGCTGCGTGATGTCCGTCTGTGTGCTTCATAGAGAGGGAGGAGACAGATAGTCCCCACCAAGATGGCCTTGGTAAAACCTTGCTGCCAGGGAGGATCCAAGTAAACAGAGGAAATGGAAAGGAAAGCAAAGCCATTCAGCTATGCTGAAAACCACCAAAATCTCAGTCCTTTGCCCAGCACCTTGTTCTGAATTTCTAGGGGGTCATGCTAGGCCTTTCCCAGAATCTTCATCATGCTAGATACCTTCGGCCATAATACCGTCCGGAAATGCCAGAGACCACAGCACCCAGAGCTGATGGGCACTCCATCGCAGCTGAGGATGCTGCCAACAGCAGCGGAAGTGGAGGAACCCACAGTGCTGTTCTGTGGGTAGGAGCTGAGGATGGCTCCAGGCAGAGTCACCATCACCTCAGGAGGCTTAATTACAACAGTGGAGCATTGGCACTGCCTGTCACAGGGCTCATTGCAGCTGTTGGCCAGTGGGGTTGGGCCACAGGGCCTGCAGGGCACACAGGACTTGTAGCAAGACATGTTTAGATGGTGGAGGGGCACCTGTAAGAGACGGAGCAAAGAGGAAGCAGAGCACTTCAGCTGGTGACAAACAGCCTGCATACATTGACAGAAAGGAGCCATGGCCACTGCTGACTGGGGATTTGGCAGCTGTGCCAGAAGCAACACTGTCCTCCTTTATAAAGCCCTGTAAAGAGCATCCTGGTCTTCCTCTGGGATATTTATTCTGCATGTCTACATCATAAAAAGAAAATAAAGAATCCAGCACAGGACAAAAGGAATATCAGCTGAGAAGTTCATTGATGAAAGATCTTACTGTGGAACAGAGCTAGTAGGGGTTCACACTCACAAGGTTCCCAAGGCAAAGGAGACAAGAAGTGAATGAGACAGCAGGTTGCCTGGGCTGTGTTTTGTATCTGCCTTTCATTGCTAGAAGGTCCCTTTGCAGAGGTAGCAATTTACTGACAAGCTCATTTTGAATGCAAATCCTTGCAGACAATGATATGAACTGTGCTTTGATTTCCTGCACGGCTGCCTTTTCATTTCCAGGGTTGTGCCAGGCCCGTTCCCCAGTAAAGATTTCCTTTGAGCACTTGTTTGAAAGGCCAAAGTGATTCTGGAGCAGGAATGCAGCAGTGCAGGCAGAAGACTCAGCTCAAGTGCTAACAGGACTAGAGCAAACAGGCGATGTCAGACTGGCTTGTTAGAAATTATTTTCCAGGAAGAAGTTTTAGCCATCCTCAGCTGGATGCCAAGGGCACCTGTGCATGATGACATCTCAGGTCCTTGTTATTCTGTCTCTTCTAATCTCACCCCGTTTTCCTTTGTGGCCTCCCATTGTGTGAACATCATGCTGCTCAGAGATCCCACCCTGCCTAGCACTGCCCAGTCTCCACAGGTGGCAAGCAGAGTCCCTGGTTCATGATGCTCCTACATGTGTTCTTGTGTTGTGAGTACTTGTAAGCTGTTGGGTTTGCCTGGGTGCACACAGGAACATCCTTCCATGCTGCTGTGCATGAGCCTATATGTGTGTTCTAGAGGGTTCCTTGTCACAAGGAAATGGACTGCTTACGGCAGGGACACTCCACTGCTGTTTCCATGGACACAACAGGGAATGGGATTGCCAGTGTCAAAAGGAGCCAGAGTGCAGCTGGTTGTTGATGGCACCACACTGCTAGAGATCTTCAGAAGGAAAAGGCACAAAATACATTTCTGGACTTCTGTGCCATCCTTTTTCTCCCCCTGCAGGAAACCTACAAGACTGATTTCTGCTTGTGAATCTCATTCTGAGTGCCCAGCAATTGGCCCTGGGTGAGAAGGAGCATCGGCTTCACAACCACATCCGCAAAAGCCTGTCAGTCTCCCACACTTACCTCCAGATCAGACCCACTTTGTTACAAGAGCCATGCAGTTCCAAGCCAGAATGTCCATGTAACAGGCCCTGGGCCAAATTTGCAGTTGTGAACTTTCCACCTTCCCTTAGTGAGGTCAGTGGCAAGGAGATCTAGTGGGAGAGCTTGGCCAGGGTGATTGTCCTCTTCTTGAGTCAGCTCTTGAGCTGAAGCTCTGGTGTATCTGAGGAGTGATCTCATTGCTTTCTCAAGACCCCAGAGGTACTATGGGAAAAAAGAAGAGCAGAGGAGATGTGGTCTCCAGAGTGCCTAAATTGTGTCCTCTTCAGTCATCTGGGTCAAGCTGGAGAAATGGACTGACTGAAACTTAAAGAAGGCCAAAAAGGGCAAGGATAGGTTCTGCCAGTGATGAAGGAACCAGCCCCTACTGTCATGCAGGCTGTATTTCAGCTGCCTGGGAAGCAGATCTCTAGAAAAGGATGTGGGCTTTCAGGAGACTCCCAGCTGAACATGAGAGCCATGTGGTTCTGCAGCAAGCAAGAACAAATGCATCCTGAGCTGTGTTAGTCAAAGTTTACCAGCAGCTCCAGAAAGGTGACCCTGATCCCCTGGCCCTTCAAATACTACATCTGGGGTACTGCATCCAGGCTGGGACTCCCTGCTCCAAGAAGGACATAAGCATACAGAAACAAGTCAATCAAAGGCCACCAAATCTACCAGGGACTGACAAATATGACAGGCACAAAGAGGCTGAGAGAAGTGGGCCTACCAAATTTAAGAAAAGGTGGCTCTGGGGACAACTTCTTGCTCTCTACAGTAACTTTTCCAGATGAGACAGAGATGAACATAGTCTCGTAAAGTGACCAGGATATACAACATGGGGACTTCTAATGAAGCAAAAGAGTCTTTTATCTATTATTTCTTTTAAATAAAGAGGACTATGTGTGCTTCCCAGAAGACTCTGCAGTCTGCATCCTGGGAACTGTCCAAGTGTGGACTGTGATTGTGAGCATGCTGATCTAATGGAATCCTTTCCAAGCTGGGTATGATATAGATGATCTATGTGAGTCCTTTCTAAACTGAAGCCTGATACTCTGATTCCTCCTTTACCCTGCCCTGCCAGATCTGGCAACTACATGATCACATATCTTCTCGCAGATGATCTGCCTTCAGAGCACTTGTAGGCATCATATTAGGACTGCAATAAGTTTGTAGAGTTCACTAATTTGTGCAGCTCTGGAAAGTTGCTCCATCTCCTGGTCCAGGGCCCTGTTCTTGTCCCAGGCTGCAGCTGGTGCAGTATCGGCTTCTTCTTGCTGGGGAGTCCTTGCTGCAGGAGAGGGAGTTGAATTGCTAGAGGAGAAACTGGAGGCTGCTCATAGCTCCTGTGAGGAGAGGTGAGGGGAAGGGAGAGGAGGGAAAAGGAGAGAGGAGAGGATGAGAGGAGGGGAGTGGAGGTGACTGAGAGGAGGTGGTGGAGAAGAGGCAGAGAGGAGGTGAAGAGTTTGCAGCAGATTGCCAGAGATGGAGGGATGGCAGTGAAGCGCAGAAGGTGAAGTGGTGGGCTGTGATGGTGTCAGGGCAGAGGACTGGCAGAGCTGGCTGTCATGCTCCTGGGTGCAGGGAGATGCCAGGACTAGAGTGGGCTCTGGGGTCTGGATTGGGCCAGACTGGAATTGGACTGACTGGAAGCTCAGGCTGGGCCTCCCTGCTCCAAAAAAGACATAAACATAAAGAGACTAGTCAATCAAAGGCCACCAAGTCAACTAGGGACTGACAACTGTTACAGGCATTAAGAGTCTGAGAGAAGTGGTGACAAAGAGGTGGTTCAGAGAAGAACTTGGTTTCTACTATTTCTTTTTCAGATGAGACAAAGAATATGCATAAAGGGATGTCATAGGGAAGGAATCGACATGAAAGTTAAAGCTTCTAAGACAGGCATGTCTGCTTGAGAGGAAGCTAGAAGGAGCTTTCCTTCTCAGTTGTAGGGCTGAGAGAAGCCCAGCCTAGAAAACCTAGGCCTCTGACAGCCTAGAAAACCACTCACTGCTGAAAATCTGCCTGTCACTCTTTGCATTCCTGGAACACATCAAAGGCCACCACGTGGTTTATTTCCTTGGGCAGAGCCAAGTCTGAGGAGTCTCTCTGCAGAGCCTCCTCGTGGCAGAGGTTTAGAGTCCCGGGGAGAGAACTTTGCTCCAGCCTCAGCACTGAGATTTGGTGGGTGCTTTGGGCTGGCAGAGGCAAGAAACCTTTGAACTCTGCAGTTTCAGCGTGGTCTTTCTGCAGAGTACCTGGATACGCTGTGCATAGGAGAGGGTGATATGTTCCTGCTTCGCCTGGCAGCTCTGGTAGCAGCGGCATGTTTTGGTGAGACACAAGGTTTAGACTGGGGAGTAGCAGGGCAAGAGGTTACACTGCCAGTGACAGGGAAATAAGGGTAACTTTGTATTGTGAGTCTGCAGAAAACAAGAAGATATTCTGTGGGGAAGGCAAGGACTGCAGGTAGGAATGGAAAACCATCTGGGAGAGAAGTCAGCTGCACAGGGTATGGGAGGAGGGAGAAGACTGTGCATCAGTCATAGTGCTCACAAGTACGTTGTTATGGGTTCTATTAGCACAGATGTTTTGGGAAAGAGATTGCTGCTAGGGTACAGTTCAAAACTAGAGATGGAAACTTCTCTCCCTCCCAGGCATATCTGGAAAACTGTTGTCAACCTGTTCAGGAGTGGATGAAATCCTATGGTAATGGATGGGTCACCACAAGGAATGTTATTATTTCTTTCTGGATTTACAGGTCATGCACAGAAGGACTCAGTGCTCCAATTCCCTCCAGAAAGGATCATCCCAGCAGAACAGAACACAACACTGTATTGCAATTTCTCCAGCAGCTATACCAATTCCTACATCTACTGGTACCAGCAGCTTCCAAAACAGTCGCCTAAAATGCTGATGTGGCTGAGCAAATACAAACCTCATGTCGATTCGGGAAAGTTCTCCTCTGTGCTGTCTGCAGAAGACTCCCAGGTGCATTTGCTTGTGCAGGATGCGGAGCTCCAGGACAGCGCTACCTATTTCTGTGCACTAAGCACACCCACACTGGTGCCCAGAGCTTGTGGCAGTGCACAGAAACATGGTAGGAGTGTTCTGAGCATTGGTTCCTCCCTGCTACTGTTTGCATGTTGCTCTGAGCACAGCTGGGAACTGTGATGAGGTTGGTCCCATGCCTCCCCAACCTTTGTAATAGGGAGAGGATGAAATGACCCCAGTAATTGGTTATGTCAGGAGGTACCTTCTGTGATTATGTTGTGTCTGTTGTTGCTGAGTAATGTAATGCAGATTACTCAGGACATGCTTCATCAGGATTTCAAACTGGTGCCTGTAGCCTCTTCTCCTGTCAGCAGATGCTACTGAGAATCATAGAATGGCTCAGGTTGGACAGGACCTTACAGACCACCTACTCCAATCTCCCTACTATAGCCAGTCTTGTCTCTTAACTACACTTGGTTGCTCAGGGCTTCATCCAGCCTTGCCTTGAACACATGCACAGAGAGTCACCCACAATCTCTCCAGACAAGCTATTCCAAAATCTCTCCACCCTTGGACTGAGGAACGTCTTCCTAAGATCTAGTCTAAACCTCCCCTCTTTCAGTTTCAAACCATTTCCCCTTGTCCTGCCCTTAGATCCCCTCGGGAAAGGTCCCTCTACGGATTTGCTGTAGGTTCACTTCAGCAATTGGAAGGTCTCACCGGAGTCTTCTCTTCCTTAGGCTAAAAGGCCACAGCTCCCTCTGTTTGTCCTCCCAGCACAGACACTGCAGCCCTCATATCATCTTGGAAATATTTCCCTTCCATCAGTTCTTTACACCCTAAGCCGGTATCCTCTGCGAGAATTCTCCTCCCCGAGCTGAACCCTACCAGCCCTCCCAGCGTGTCCTCATAGGTTCTTCTCCCGTGAAGAACCGCTTCAGCGCTCCGTCGAGAAAACAGAGAAAACTACAGTGGGAAGAAGGACTCAGAAATCTGCTTCCCTATGCCTTTGCCATGCCTGTCTTCCTAGGAATGATTCTCCAGAGTCCATGAGCTCTAGCAGTCCGGCGGGACCTCGAGCGGCACCAGCGCGGGGCTCAGCCCTGGGGTGGAGCTGTCGGCGACCCAAGGGAGGGGCAGAGGAGAAGAGCGTCGCAGCCGCAGCCGAGGCTGGCGAGGGACGGCGGAGGGGCGGAATGCAGCGGTGCTGGGGCGCAGGGCTGGCTGGGCTGGCCGCCGTGCTCCTGGGTACGCGAGGGTGGAGGGTCTGGAAGGCGGGAGGGAGTTACGGGCTGGGGTGAACCCAGCAAGCCCCTCGAGGTTGCCGACCCCTCTGGATTCATCCGTATCTCTGTCCCTGAACCGTTCTCCCGTGCCTTTCTCAATCCCGCTGCTGCCGCCCCTCATTCCATCGGCAAACTCATCTCTGTGTTCTGTGTCCAACCCCCACTTGTCCCTTCATCTCCTCCCAGTCTGTCTGGGTAGATCCTGCAGTCATTCCTCCACCCTTGCAAATTTCTCACTTCCTCAGATTTCCCCCCGTTTTTTATTTCCCACCCTTCCACCTCTCATTCCCACAAACATCTCTCTACCAGCTGGACTCTCCAAGTACTGCAGTGTTGCCTTCCTGTAGAGACTCTTCTCTTCATCATCTCTGATCATTCCCGACGAATTCTGCCGGATTTGTTGTAGGAAACAGCAGGTAAGGCTGAGCCGAAAGCAGGTTTTGAGCATTTTTACCTCTTTGTCTCCTCAGCGGTGACTGCGAGCAGAGCCCAGGTGCAGCAGGACCCGTCGGTAGAGACCACCGAGGGCACCGGCATCCGCATACGCTGCTCACACCCCAATATACGGATGAATAACTTTATCCACTGGTACCGTCAGTTCCCGGGCCGAGGCCCCGAACGCCTCGAGTTAATTCTCAGAGGGTCCAAAGAGCTGCGGGACCCGCCGGGCCGGCTGTCGGTGTCGGAAGACCGTCAGTCCAGCGCCCTGTGGCTCTCCCACCCCCGGCTCAGAGACGCGGCGGTGTATTACTGCGCCCTGGCAGACACGGGATGAGGAACCGGGGCTGCGGCCGGGCACGAAGCGCAGAGGGAGGGACCGGGGGGCAGTCCCGTTCGTGTCGGCCAGGGGGCGCTGCCGCTCAACCGCCTTGGTCGTCTCTCCCCGCCCGGCCCCGGGGCGGATCCCCCGACGCAGCGACACCGACTCTTGGCTTGAGCAGAGCAAGCAGAAACTGCTTCACTTGTTACTGTCTGTGTTCACGCTCCGATATTCAGTGACAAACCGCGTCCTGCGGCTACATGAATTCACGTTGCTACACGTGTTCCACAGGCATCCTGTGGAGTCAAGATTTCCACCTCCACATTGACTGGAAAAGGTGGTGGTGAGGTTCTGAGCCCCTTCAAGTGCTCTCAACAGTGGTTCTTTTTTGAAAACATAATTATGTTTCACAGAGTCACAGTATCACAGAATGTTTTAGATTGGAAGACAGCATAAAGATCATCTATTTCCTTACCTCTCCCTACATCAGGTTACTCTGAGCCCTGAACGCTTGCACAGAAGGGTTATCCACAACTTTTCTACACAAGAATTTCTAGTGCCCCACAATACTCATAGAGATTAATTCTTTCTTAAAATCGAATCTAAATCTAACCTCTTATAGTTTAAAAACCTTCCCTTTTGTATTACCACTAGATATCCTCACAAAAAGTCCCCCCACACAGAGTCTTTCTGTAAACTCCTTACTCAACAGGATTACAAGCTTTAGAGTTGAGGGCCAAGACTTAGGATAAATTTTGGCCTGGACGCATTGAAAGCAGCCAAGGGACTCCAGGTTCCTCCTACTTGATGAGTGAGTCAGAAACACATTGTCTGAAATGCCCTAAAGGGCTACATATCTGAGGGCTATGAGAGCTGGAATGAGTAATCTGGGAAGAAACTGTGGCCTCCAGACAGTCAGGCCCCAGGGAAGCCTGTGCGGCTCAAGTAGCTGGCCAGGTTGTTCAAAATCAGAAGCTTTCAAGTCCCAGATGGACTTCAGAACTCTGTTTCCAGGGAACTCCTGTCCAGTGGAAAAACAAGGCAGAGAAAGAGGCAAGAACAATGAGGAAAAGGAAACAATACATGTTGAAATGTGGAGATGTAGATAATCTCCTTCCGGAGATTCTCTTCCATCATGCTGCATGTCCTCTTTTTCCGATTCATCTTAATTTTGAAACTATTCGCTCATTTGTCAGTCTTTAATTTTTCTTTTATGTTTTTGCCTTCTCAGGCATGCTGGAGATGAATGCTGTGGCTTAGGTCTGCTGCAGGTGTTGCAAGTTGCCACTTCAAAGACTGAGATCATCAGGGGGGTTCTGCCTAGAGCCTTGACTCAAAAGACCAAGTTTTATCTGTGGTCAGGAACATTTTACTGTTGTGAAGAACTCACAGACTTGAGAAACTTCACTAGAGGTCACTGTAAGGTATTGTGTAAGTTGAAAGTGGCTGGTTCACCGAGGTTTTCTTAATTACAACCTTTTCACTTGAGAAGGAAGATATAAAGCAAAGGTGATAAACTCCTATCTGCATAATGACACCAATCTCTCCAGAAGTGATGACTGAGACAAGGAGAGAAACCAGAGCTCTTCAGCCTCTAATTGATGGACCAATAGGAAACTGATGGCATAGCTTATGGATGTCTGAGGGGGTCATTCATGTCTAGGCAAGACTTACTAAGCAATATTTAGGGAAAGAGTAAAAGATGTGGAGAAAGTGGGGACTGGAGGAGATAAAGGCACAACAATTGAGAGCACAAATGATATAAGGAGACACCTGCACATAAGCAGGGTCTGGTCAGTGGATTTACTGGAATAAACCTTTAGCCTGATCCATAAAGGCAGCAACTGAAGGGACCATGTTGCCAATGTATATTTGGGAGAGGTCAAAGGAACAGTGTCTGGAGGGCTGTCAGTGTCTCTTTAATTGTCCTTTATGAGTAAACACGATACACCCCCATATTTCAAACAGATGTACCCAGCAAGTGGGAGAAAAAGGTCTGTCTAAAGTGAGCCAGAAGTGGGTAAGGCTGGCACATGGATATTAGTTTGGTGTTTCCAAATTGTGGTTATGCTTGAAGGATCCAAGGAGGGGAACAGGGTATGGGTGTGTAACTGTGAGAGGTGTGGGTGATGTCAAGCATCTTTTTGCTACTGAATATCAATCTGGCCTTGCCAGGGTTAAGGAGGAGACTCATATACTGAGGACTGAGGTTCCAGGCAGGTCACTGAGATCTGTGTTGATTATTTGAGAGATGCACAAATGTGGGTGTACTTGTGATTCCAGAGGGTGACAAGGGGGCTGTTCTCACTAGAGGACTGTACCAAGATGTTGTTCCCAGGTGATTGAGGAAATAAAGGGGAAATATGTGAGAGAACAAAGGCATTCCTCTTACTAGAAGAAATAGAAATATGAGTACTCTGCTATGAGCTCACAAGACTCTTCGTATGACTGTGGTCCCTACATTGTGGCAATGATGTGAAGGCTGTTGGCTGAGGAAGTCACAGACATGGGTAGCAGAAACCAAGGAGCATTTCAGTCACAGAGTGAGCAGATCATTTCTCTTCTCTACTTCTTCCTTTGCTCCCCCAACAGAGTCATTTCCGGCAGCTCTGCTATCTGATGCTGACAGTGGGTTTTCTGACTCTCACTTCACACACAGACAGATTGGTCTCAACATGCACCTTAGATACCTCATCCTTATGGCCTTTTTGGGACAACCACTAGGTAAGTCCAGGCTTCTCATCAGCACATACTTCTTCCTTTATGGAAACTATCACCAGCCTTATCAGTTTCATATGGGAAATAACTCTAATTACAGATAAGCATTGGAAAATGTGAGCTCATATTTCTGGTTTTGCACTGGTTCTCTGCAGATGCTTTTTACCGTTGGAGAGCAGAGAAGACTGTTAACACAGATCCCTTCACCACATTTCCTCTCACTATTTCTCTCTTCTGATTCACCTGCCATCACCATAGGTGTCATATCTCTCTGCAGATCCACATTTCCAACACAGAATTGCAGATCCTCTCAACTCTGCAACAGGGACATTAAAGCTCCCAATCCTTGATGTTAATAGATGTTCCTTTCTGCCTCCTGGCTGGCACATACCTGCCAAGGCCTCCAGTTTCCTCCTAGTTGCCCACGCAGAGAGGCTTTCTTTTCTACCATTTCATTCTTCGTTGCATGGACTCTGGGAGTGAGAAGATCCTTGGAGACTGCAGGGACGGGGAAGCAGAGTGAATCTTTTTCTGAAGATCACCCAGCCCTTCACCCTGCCCATGGAGGTCAGATATGACATGCTGTTCCATAGTTCTCTGGGCAGTAGGAGAAGGAGCAGGGTAGAGGAGTAGGGACACAGCATAGGTCTCCTCACAGTCTACACTGTGCTGAGTCTTCCAGATCTCTGTCCAAAACCACTCTGCACTTGGCTATCCTCAGGACTCGGAAACTTTCAGAGGGGCAAGGCAGAGAGAGCCTTTTCCACCAGAGTTTTGCATGTATTCCTGCTTTGTTTTCCAGAGCCATTCTCTGCACAGCCACTGACCTTCACTTTCTTCCAGGCACCATGGGGCAGATCACTGTTACCCAGCAAGAAGGACAAGTCATGCTCAAAGAGAGAGACACTTTCCAGACCACCTGCAATTACCAGAGTGCTAACTTTTATGGCTTATTCTGGTACCAGAAGAGGAAAGGACAAGGCCCACAGCTGCTCTCATTTCAGGCAGTGTCAGGCTCCAAGCAGAATGGCCGTCTCACCACACTGCTGAACACCACGGGGAAATACAGCACCCTTCTTCTGGAGGAAGTTGAGGTCTCTGACAGTGCCTGGTACCTCTGTGCTGTGCAAGACACCCTGGTGCATGGAGCTTTCTTGGCTGTGCAAGAAGCAGGGGGGAGTGGATGTCTCTGTAAAAGGATGAACCTGTGGGAAAGTTGTCCCCTGGCAGTGCTGTTTTCTGTATCCAGCCAGAAATATTCCTGACAAGAACCTCTGATTCTTTTAGTCCATTCCAGACTTAAGTTTATTCAGATGCAGTCTTAAATATTCTCATACTGCACTAAATGAATGCACAGTCTTCTTCATGCAAATGTCTGGGAAGCCTTATTTTTTGGTGTCATTCAAAGAGCACAGACATATGCCATTGGGTTTGTTTACACAATCATAGAATGCTTTGTATTGGAAGGGACCTTCAAAGGTCATCCACTTCAATAGAATCATAGAATTTCTTAGGTGGGAAGGGACCTCAAATCATCTAGTTCCAAACACCCTACTATAGGCAGGGACTCCTCTCACTAGACCAGATGGCCAGGGCCCCATCCAACCTGGCCTTGAACACTGTCAGGGAGAGAGCATCCACAACCTACTTAGGCAACCTGTTCCAGCATCTCACTACCTTCATAGTGAAGAATTTCTCCATAAGATCTAATCTAAATGTTAATTGTTTCAGTTTGAAACTATCACTCTTATGCTATTGCTAGAGTCCCTCATAAATAGTCCCTCTCCAACTTTGTTGTAGGCCCCTTCAAGTACTGGAAGGCTGCTACATGGTCCCCCCACAGTCTTCTCTTCTGCAGCCTGAACAACCCAAATTCCCTCAGGCTGCCTTCATAAGAGAGTTGCTCCAGCCCTATGATCATCCTTGGGACTCTCCTCTGGACTCTCTCCACCAGTCCCATGTCCTTCTTGTACTGGGGGCTCTAGAACTGAATGCAGTGCTCAGTGATATTTCACAAGATCAGAGTAGAGGGACAGAATCTCCTCCCTTGACCAACTAGTCACCCCAGCCATAGCAAGACAATCACCAGTCCTCAAAAAGTCATGAGGCTGATAACCACTGTGTGACATTCTGGGCAATAGTGAGCAGAGACTCAGCAAGGCAAAGCCAGATGGTCACAGGCAGCAGAGCAGCCAGGGAGGTCTATTTTGGCTCCATAGGTTGCTGTCCAAATGATACATATATACCTGCCACCCATTCATCTGTGAATGGAAAAGATTCTACCTGTGACCTCAAACCCTTTCACTCCAGAGCAATAATCTCCTTTGACAGCCAGAGTGGTTTCTACTGAAAAATGTACAACATGAAGGCCAGATTTGATGCAGCAGATCTTTATTGAGTCACAAGCAGTAAACAGAGTCCCGCCAAATGGAGGCCAGTAGAGCAGTAATCCCAAAATGCAGCTAAGAGACAGCAGTCCTTGGCCATGGGGAAGTTGCTGCATAATGTCTGCCTGTCTGCCTCAAAGAGGAGGAGACAGATGGTCCCCACCAGGATGGCCTTGGCAGGACCTTGTTGCCAAGGGGAACACAAGCAAACCAAGAAAAGGAAAGCAGAGCCATTCAGCTATGCTGAAAACACAACCAAAATCTCAGTCCTTTGCCCAGCATCTTGTTCTGAGCTCCCTGAGGAGTCTACCTGATGTTTTCCAAGCACCTGGATCACGGGAGATACCTCCTGCCGAAGTAGCGCCCAGAAATGCCAGAGAGGTCACAGCACCCAGAGTTGATGGGCACTCCGTCACAGCTGAGGATTCTGCCAACGGCAGCGGAGGTGGAAGAGCCCACAACCGTGTTCTGTGGGAAGGAGCTGAGGATGGGTCCGGGCAGAGTCACCACCACAGCAGGAGGCTCAATGACAACATTGGAGCAGCGGCAACGCCTGACACAGGGCTCATTGCAGCTGTTGGCCAGTGGGGTTGGGCCGCAGGGTCGGCAGGGCAGGCATGGGTTGTAGCAGGACATCTCTTGAGACTGGAGGTGCACCTTGGAGGGAGAGGACAGGATACAACGGTAGTTGAGGAACAGCCTTGTTACGCTATCAACAAGGGAGATGGAGGCTGTGCCAGCAGTCACATCGTCTTCATTGCCCTCTGAAAAGCTGTGCCTACAGACACTCTGCCCTAATTCATAAACCAAGAGACCATTCACTCACATCCAAGGTATTCTCTAACCAAACCTTATCCCCACTTCCCTGTGTTATGGTAAGAAGATCTAAACCCTATGACAAACCAGAACCAACATTAGACCAAAGATCAATCAGCAATAGATCTCACTTTGGATGAGGAATAGAAGGGGCTTCAGACTCACCTGATTCCCAAGAAGAAGGCAAGAGAAGTGGATGAGAGAGCAGACAGCAGAGCTGCCTTTTATACCTGCCCTTCATGGCTGCAGGACCAGAGGCATCTTTGCAGAGGTACCAATTTTCTAGCAAGCTCATCCTCGATGCAAACCATCAGAGCTCATGAAACGGGCTGGGGTTTGATTTCCTGCACTGCAGCCTTTTCATTTCCAAGTTTGCACCAGTCCCATTCCCAGCTGAAGGCTGCTTCTTCTGAGCTCCTGGATGAAATGCCTCAAGATTTCCAGGGCAGGAATGCAGCAGTGTGGGCAGAAGAGTCAGCTCCTGTGCTGGGCAAATCCAGATCAGAGAAGGTCAGTCTAGGTCAGTCTGTTGGGTCTGTTTGAAGTGCTGTTCCAGGAAGAAGCCTCAGCAGTCCTTAACAGATATCCATAGGCTCCTGTGCTTGGTGATATGTATCACCTTTGTCTTTCCATTGCTGCTTAGCATACTGCATACACCTTTGTTCTCTCCCCAGGTATGTTTTGCTGTTCAGTTTTGACTACAGGCTACATCATTGCCTTCACAAAAACCTCTGGCTTGTTTTGACTCGTGTGTTCTCTGTGCATCTGTGAGTTCACAAATGATGACATGGGCTTGCTTAGGCTGTGTTCTTCCTCAGAAGGCTTTAGTCCTGATGGGGTTGTCCCTAGGTACCCTCAGCAGAGACCAGCACTGATTTTTTTTCTATGCATGTTCTTTCACTGTAACATTGTGCAAGCAGCTGATGTTCAGGTTTCTTTTTGAGTGCATGTGTGTCCTTGTGTGTCCCTTGTTAAGAGGGAATGTGCTGCTCATGGTGGGGAAATTCTCCACTGCTATGTTCAAGTGCACCAGGAAATAGCAGGCTGCGATGTTCAGAAGGAACCTGTCTAGAACTGACTATTGATGGCAGTCGATTGCTAGAGGTCTGTCCTGTGAAGAGGCTGTGAAATGCAGCCACTCTCTTTTGAGCCCTTCTGTTTCACAGAATCACAAATTGCTGGAGTTGCAAGGGACCTTAAGTGATCAAGTCCAATCCCCACCACAGCCTGACTTCCCAAAGCACATTGCACAGGACTGTGTTCCTCTGGCAGTGCTTTCCAGCCCTGTGCTGCACTCAGTGTCCTCCTACGTCTACCATTTCAGATGATTCTGCCATTCTGAATACCTTGGTTCTGCATTTTCCAGTGCAGTCAAGCTAGACAACGTGGGGCTTTGGGGGCTGTTAGGACCAGTTTGCAACGGAGCCCAGTAAATACCATGCTCATGGATAGAGAGCATGTGAAAGCTCAGCAAGCGTGGTACGAGCAGCTCTGGATGAGCATGTTCCTGAGGGAGTCAGTTAAAGGTGCACAGGGTCCCTTCCTTCTAAAAGCAAATTTTTCTTCATCCTTTTCCTTCAGGTGGACCATGAAAAATACCATGTATGAGCAGCACTGCCATCCAAGAGTGCATTCTGCAGCTGCAGAACTCATCTCTGATGCTCTGAGGGCATCTAGTGATAGGACAAGGGGAAATGGCTTCAAATTGGAAGAGGGTACATTTAGATTCAGATTCGAGTTTAGGAAGAAATTCCTCACTATGAGGAAGCTGAAGCACTGGAACAGGATGGCCAAAGAAATTGTGAGTGCCCACCGCCTGGAATTGTTCAAAGACGGGTTGCAAGACTCTCTGAGCAATCTACGAGCATTCTCTTTCCTGTGCTAAATACTGCCAGCTCTCTCAACTGTCCTCATAGTTCTCTCGTGAATAACGTTCTCGGTGCTCCTTCGAGAAAATTACTGTGGGAAGGGAGACTCAGAAATCTGCTTTCTCGTGTCCTACTCTGCCTGTCTTCCTAGGATTGATTCTCCGCAACCCACGCAGACCCCTGAGCTCCCGCAGAGTAGGTGAAACCCGGAGGGGCGGCGGCGCAGGGCTCAGCCCCGGGGCGGAGCTGTCTGTGGCCGAGGGGAGGGAGGAGAGCGAACAGGAGGTGGCGGAGAGGAGACGACGCGTCCGCAGCAGAAAGCCGGGGCGTGCAGCGAGAAGCAAAGCGGCAGGATGCCGAGGTGCCGGGACACACGGCTGGCGGGGCTGGCCGTCGTGGTCCTGGGTGCGCAGGGGTGCTGGGGTTGGAGGGGTCTCTTGGGGTTGGATTGTGCCAGGACTGTGCCACGAGATCACCTCTGGACCTCCTGATCCCTCTCGTTTCTTGTTGTGCCTCTGTTCTCCCTTGTGACACCATCACTTCTGTGCTCTGAGAAGCTATTCCCTCACAACATGCCTGTCTTATTTTTCTTACTCCACTTCTCCATCCATCCTTCCATCCGTAAAATCTGTTCGCTGCCAGCCATTGTCTGTTGCTCATTCTCTTTCCTCACCTACCTTCAACTCTGCCTGTCCTTCCACACAATCCTCATGCAGTATCCCCAACCAACGAGTCTCAGACAGACGGTCTCTTCAAAATTGCTCTCAGAAAATGAGACAGTTCGTCAATCATAAACTGTCTCCTCCCTTCCCTGTTCAAAGACCAAATTTTACTCTTCTTTTTGTCCTTGGCAGTGGCTGTGGGCAGAGCCCAGGTGCAGCAGGAGCCATCGGCAGAGACCACAGAGGGCATCGGCATCAACGTCAGCTGCTCGCACCCCAGTATACAGACCGGGGAATATATCCACTGGTACCGTCAGTTCCCTGGCCGAGGCCCCGAACACATCGTGTTCATTCACAAAGGGTTCAAGGACCTGCGGGACCCGCCGGGCCGGCTGTCGGTGTCGGAAGACCGTCGGTCCAGCGCCCTGTGGCTCTCCCACCCCCGGCTCAGAGACGCGGCGGTGTATTACTGCGCCCTGGCAGACACGGGATGAGGAACCGGGGCTGCGGCCGGGCACGAACCGACGCGGGCAGTGCCGGGGGCAGCCCCGTTCGTGTCGCCCAGGGGGCGCTGCCGCCCTCCCACCGTGGCCGTCCCACCCCAACCGGCCCCGGGGCGGATCCCCCGACTCAGGGGCAGCGACCCTTCCCTTGGGCGGAACAAGCACAGGCTGCTTCACATCTTGTTACTGTGTTCAAACCGCGTCCTGCACGCGTTCCAAATTCATCCCATGCCGTCAGGAGTTCCACCTCCTCTTGTTCTTTCCATCTGACTTCCCATCCTTACTCGGACAAACTGCCTTGATCCTTCCCTTTCTCTAATTTTGCTCTCTCTTCATACATCCCATAAGGGTATGATCCCCTTGTAGGCAGAAGCATCTCAGGTCTTCTTGTCTTCTTACTCTTCTGGCACATGTCATCCCCATAAAAAGAGGATGATTTTGATATCTGCAGGGCTCAATAATAGGTGTCTGTGAGGTAGGCAGTTGTGCTGCATGGCCTGACAGTGGGGGTTAGTGTGTCTAACTCTGCTGGGATGGCTGTTGGTGTTACTAGGTACAATTTTGTTGGCCTATGGATAAGGAAAATAAGACCCTTGCAGGGACAAGGTGTCAGGAACTTTTTTCCCAATGCCTTTGACTGTTCCTTGTTCTACTGCCCTGCAAACACCATTTTTGGACATGGACCATATTGGGAAGTGTAGAGAGGCCTGTCTCTGTGTCCAAGAGATGTAGATGCACACCCCTGTCTCTGGATTGGCACTGGATGGCAGAAATTCAAGGCACTCCTCCCTTTCTGGGAACTGATTGGGCTGGTTTGTGAATTCTGTGAGGAACAGAAAAGTGGTTAAACAGTCTGCAGCCTCTTTATTGCCTGGCTGCAGACTGTTTGATCTCTTCTTCAGGCTCTGCCATTCACCAGTGTTTAAGCCAGGTGAGCTTGTCCAAGCCATGAGCAGCCAGTTTCTCCAGGAGATTGCTTTGTGAAGCGGTCTTAAAGGTTATATTAAAGTCCAGGTACACAATGTCCACAGCCCTTCCCTCATCCAATAAGCAGGTCATCTTGTTGTAAATGGAAATCAGGCTAGTCAAGCAGTAGCTGCCTTTCATAATGCCATGCTAACTGGGCACGATGACCTGGTTGTCCTGTGTCTGCCCTGTGGTAGCATTCAAGACAATCTACTCCAAAACCTTCCCTGGCACTGAGGTCAGACAGACTGGCCTGTAGTTCCCAGGATCTTCCTTCTGATCCTTCTTGTAAATGAACATCAGATCTTCCACACCTGTTTACTAGTAAACATCATTCTGGCCTTGAGAGAGGAGACCCAGCTACTGGGTAAGAGGGCCCAGGCTCCAGGCAAGGCTATGAGATGGGCTGAGGTCTGTGGTGATATTTTAGGGCTACACAAATGGGGGTGTGCTTGTGACTACAGAAAGTGAGTGCAAGGTGTGTTTTGACTAGGGAACGATATGTCACAGAAATAGTGGGGAACAGTTGGATGACAACAGGACCGGTAGGTGTCTCATTTGGAAAAAGCTAAGAGAGATGAGTCTCAGGGAAAATCTCATCAATGTGCATGAATATCTGAAGAGAGGAGTGTGAGGAAAGGAGAGCCAGGCTTTTGCCTTTGGTACACAGTGACAAGACGAGGATTTGGCACAAAGTGAAACACAGGAGATCCTGCCTGAACATCAGGAAATACTTTTAATTGTGAAGATCACGGAGCAGTGGCACAGTATGACCAGAGAGATTGTGAAACCTCAAGATGACCTCATGAAGTAATAGTGTAACACAAGACATGATCTTCTTCAGCCTTCAAAAGAGATGGTTGAGAGGAATCTGTTTGATGCTTCTAACAGTTGACTATTGAGTGAACAGCCCGTTGAAGCCAAACTTGTCTTGGGCACAGCAATAGCACAAAAAGCAATGGACATGGTTTGGAAAAGGGAATTGCATATTAGTAATTTGAAGATATTTTTGTTTAACTGTGATGGTGCAGTGTAGCCACAGGTGTTTGCCAGTAAGAATGACACCCCAGCTCCATCAGGTTGGAGACACCAGCAATATAAAGAGGATAAAGGTAGAGAGGCTTTACAGAGAGATCTAGCCAGGCTGGATCCATGTGTTGAGGCCAATTGTATGATTGGCCTCAAGAATACAGAGTCCTACACAAGAGTCACAACTGTTGCAGAATGGCTTCAGGAGAAAGGACATGACATAGCCGGACCGGTACCGAGAGCATGAGTCCCAGAAGGCCTTGCAAGAGAGCAAGAGAGCTGGGAGCCTGCCTGAGAACCTGAGCCTGAGAAGCTGCAGCTGAGAGCCTGGGAACCAAGGACACTGTGATATCAAAGCTGAATGCTGACAGGGTCTTATTGTAGTAGTACTGACCAGGTCCCTTGTTGTAGTAGCAATATGTAGCAAATGGGGGTCCTGTCATTAAGGCTGTAGCAATTAATGTTTATATAAACGTAAGATAACTTAGTGTTGCTAGGGAAGATGTAATCCAACTAACCTAACCAATGATGAGCTTAGATTCTGCAATATGTATGAACCTTATTAAGAACTGTATAAAAAGAGCTAGTAGCTTGTAATAAATCGGAATCTGCTTGATCACATTGATCGTTTGTGCAGCCCCTTCTTGCGGCACACAACAACCCAATGAAACCCTACAGGCTTGGGGGAGAGTGGTTGGAAAGCTGCTCAGCAAAAAGCGCCTTGGAAATCTTGATTGATATTCAGCTAAAAATGAGCAGGCAGTGTGCTCAGGTGGCCAAGCAGGTCAGTGGCATCCTGGCTTCAATCAGAAATAGTGTAATCAGCATGAGGAGGGAAATTATTGCCTCCCTGTCCTTGGCAGCTGTGAAGCCACACTTTGAGTACTGTGTTCAGTATTGGGCACCTCAGTACAAGAATATTGAGGTGCTGGAGCAGGACCCCTTATATCCCCAGACCCTCCTGTGTCCCCTCAGCTGGGACAGAATCTCAGGGACAGGGTAAAAATGTAAGATTTTTGGGGACCCCTTTTTTTAGGGACCTACAGGCCTGTCAGCCTGACCTCAGTGCCTGGCAAGGTTATGGAGCAGGTCATCCTGAGTGCCATCAAGCAACCAGAGGATTAGGCACAGTCAGCATGGGTTTAGGAAAGGAAGATCCTACCTAACCAACCCGATCTCATTCTATGACTGTGTGAGCTGCCAAGTGGATGAGGGGAAGGCTGTGGACATGATCTACCTAGATTTCAGCAAAGCTTTCGACACAGTCTCCCACAGCATCCTCCTAGCAAAGCTGACAGCCCATGGCTTGAAGGGGCACACTCTCTGCTGAGTTAAAAACTGGATGGATGACTGGGCACAGGGAGTGGTTGTGACTAGTGCCCCATCCAGTTGGTGTCCAGTGAGCAGTGATGTCCCCCAGGGATCAGCGCTGGGCCAAGTTCTGTTCAACATCTTTACTGATCACCTGGATGAGGGGATCGAGTCTACCTTCAGTAAATTTATGCATGACACCCGGCTGGGGGGAAGCGTCGACCTGCAGGAGGAGAGGAGGTTGCTGCAGCATGAGGTCTGAAGGAGTGCCAGGAGAGGTTTAGGTTGGATGTTAGGAAGTGCTTCCTCATGGAAAGGGTGATTAGACACTGGATTGGAATGGACTGCCCAGGGGGGGTGGAGTCCCCCTCCCTGGAGATGTTTAAGAAAAGACTGAATGTGGCACTTAGTGCCATGGTCTGGCTGATGTGGTGATGTCAGGTCATAGGTTGGGCTGGATGAGCTCAGAGATCTTTTCCAGTGTCAATAATTCTGTGGTTCTGTGTGATTCAAAGAAAGAAGAAGGGTCTGGAGAACAAGTGTCATGAGGGACAGCTGAGTTAGCTGGGGGAATAGCCTCAGTCAGAATAAAAGGAGGCTGAGGGAAGACCTTATCTCCCCTAGTCTGTGTTTACTGGAAAGGGTGTATGTGTTTCTATGTGTTTGAAAGTCATGTAGATATGAAGCTTAAAGGCATGGGAAAGGCTACATCAGATACATGACCCTCCCTATTTCTAAGGAAGCTACTTTGACAGCATGAGGAGGTGCAAAGTGTCGGACTCCCTGAGCTGCTACAATGCAGCCTCTACATCTTATTTCTGGGGTTTTGGTGAAAGGTGATGTTCCAGGAAGCTGATAAAGGTCAGGAGAGAAGTGACAGATACTTGCACTTGTACTCTCACAAGAGATATCTGTGTACTAGTGACAGGACAAGGGGCAATAGGTGCAAGCTGGAACAGAGGAGGTTCCATATCAATATCAGAAGAAACTTCTTCACAGCAAGGGTAACGGAGCACTGGAACAGACTACTCATGTGGGTTGTGGAGACTCTTCTCTGGAGACATTCAAGACCTGCTTGGATCTGTTTCTGTGCAGCTTGTTTCCTGTATGACTTGGTCTAAGTGATCCTGCCGTGGCAGGGGGATTGGACTAGACGACCTTTTGAGGTCCCTTCCTATCTCTAATGATTCTATGATTCTTAGAGAACTGAAAATGCAGCTGCTTATGAGGAAACCTCAGTGGGACAAACCCCTGACCTCCCAAACAGTCCAGCAGGAGGAGTGCAGACAAGCAAATAGATCTGTCCAGGAAGGTGAGGACACCATTGCAAAGTTCCTGGGAACAGCCTATAACTGCGGTCCCCAGAGCCCCTAGAGACCACCAATTATGGATCTGCTGGAAAGGCCGTTGGCTGCGAGACCTACAGATATGTCTGCTAGAGGAGACAAAAACCCAGGAGCATTTCAGGCACAGGAACAGAACATTTCTCTTCCCCGCTTCTTCCTTTGTTACCCCAACAAGGTCATTTCCTGTAATTCTGTTTTCTTGCAGCTGGCAGGTGGTTTTCTGACTGTGTCTCACTCCCCAAACAGCCAGACTGCTGTCAACATGGACCCTGGATACCTCATTTTTGTCACCTCTCTGGTGCAACTGCTAGGTAAGTCCAGGCTTGTCATTATTGTACACTTCTTCTTCCCGCATGGAAACCCTCGCCAGCAATACTCAATCCATGCATGGAAACAATTCTGAACAGTAGAAAATCACTGGAAACAATAGACTCACACTCTCAATAACACTAAGAGACAGGAGAGCTTTGCATATATTCCTGATATGCCCGAGCCTTTCCCTACAGAGCTGCTAACCTTTGCTTTCTTCCAGGCACCATGGGGCAGATCACTGTTACCCAGCAAGAAGGACAAGTCATGCTCAAAGAGAGAGACACTTTCCAGACCACCTGCAATTACCAGAGCTTTTATAATAAGCTTTTATGGCTTATTCTGGTACCAACAGAGGAAAGGACAAGGCCCACAGCTGCTCTCATATCAGGCAGCGTCAGGCTCCAAGCAGAATGGCCGTCTCACGACATTGCTGAACACCACGGGGAAATACAGCACCCTTCTTCTGGAGGAAGTTGAGGTCTCTGACAGTGCCTTGTACCTCTGTGCTGTGCAAGACACCCTGGTGCATGGAGCTTCCTTGGCTGTGCAAGAAGCCAGGGGAGGGAGAGGATCTGTCTGTGCAAGGCTGAGCTTGAAGAAAGGGGCCCTGAGGTGTGCCCTGGCAGTACCACTTTCCTTGTGCACTGAGAGAGCTGCAGGTCAAGGTTCTCTTCTAGAAGAGATAGTGTTCTTAGCATGAGAAGAATGTGAAGGTGATAGAAGCAGCACAGGTTCCATTTTTTCATGTTACATGTGTATTCTATCCAACACCTCTAGTACAGTAGTGGGCAATGCAGGATTTTGGGATCACTTGCACAATGGTCCCTCACTACTCCTCTTTGCTTTATGTTTTTCTCTATTGCTAGTTGATTCTTCAGGTGTTCCTGCAGGCTTGTCACTTAGAGTACCTGCTACAGGATGTGTTCCCCAGAGGACAGTGTCCAAAGTAAGATCTGAAAGCTAAATACCATGCCATGGGCCAGTGCTATCTCCCAGAATTACACGATTTCAACAATTTCAGCTAATACTCAGAAACAGCTTGTGCACTTTCCTGTTGGTGTATGGCTGTGTGCTGGAGAATCTGCTGTCCCACAGGGCCCTCTGTCCTTCTCATGCCCTACCTCATGGTCTTCCCTCTGCCCCTGCCTCATTTCTTTTCCATGCTGTTCAATTCTATCCAAGATTTTAATGAGGAAGTAGCCCACCAGGCAAATATGAGCAAGAGACCTTGCCAGGAGCCAAGCCAGCTTTGGGGAAAGGTGTTTCATCCATGAGGGAAAACCAGGTATCACAGGCCATCAGGGCCTTGGGCTATGGCTACTTGGGTCCCAAGTGTAGCAGATAATCCCAAGTCTATCTTTGGGACTTTCTGTTCGGTGGGAGATGGGGGGGTGGGAGTGAGATACCTTTAATATCTGGGATGTAGCCAGGCCAGACTGATTTCTGATTGCTCTGAGCCTTCAGTAGCACCAAGCTCATCACAGAGTAGCAGTGGTTGGACTCTCCATCTGAAGGACATGCTCTGACAGGGAAGAAACACATCAGAATAAATTCTGTAGTTGTTTTGTAAGTTGTGTGGCACCTTCTGCCACGGTAGTGGCTGTTAATACAGTAAATGTCAAAACTCCACTCAACCTGACCTGGAATGTTTCCAGGAATGGGTCTTCTACAGCCTCTCTGTGCAAAATGTGACAGTGTCTCACCACTTCCAGAATAAACTATTGCTTCCTTCTAACCTTCCTGAATCTTCCCCTTTTTAGTTTAAAACCATCAGCTGTTGTCCTGCCACAGCAGGCCCTGCTAAAAGCAGTACTGACAATCAGGTCATAGCTTTCTAGCAGGGTAGCAGCTTAGAAGCCCTTCTGTTTTCCGCCAACTCTACATACATTGGTGTAGAGTCATTTCAGCTGGGCTGTGGGCCATGTCACCTTTTTAGAAGAGCAATCCTTAATTCCTTGGAAACAACTTTGTCAGTGTTTCCTTGTTGGCTTCTGTTACCTCAGGTGCCCTGGCTCATCTCTGTAAGGCTTCAGCTGTAGTGCAATCCCCCCAGCAACAGGCTGAGTACCTTTCCTAACATCCTGTCCCTCTAATCATGGTATGTGATCTCACAGCTTGCCATAGGAAAGCCTGAAATGATCTCACTCCTGCTTCAAGTCTAGCTAAAAGGCCTGTCAGTGAGCCACTTCTACCAGGACAATTGCAAATAGTATCATCTTTTAAAAGAACCAGAGGTAACTTCTGAAAATTACAAAGCTTTGTGCAGTAGAGTTAGGCAGACCTATTATGCTTCCCTTGATGTTTGCTCTTCACACTACAAAGAGGCAAAAAGGATTTCCAACATGCAAGCAAGGCACCCTTATAAAATTCTTTGCCTTTGGGCAATCAGAGATGGCTTTGTGTGCCACAATTCCCCCATGGTAGAGGAAATGGGTGTGGGGATGTCCATCCTTCCACTTAGACACCTTTTTCAAGACATTTGAATGTTTATGCACAAAAATCTTCATATATTTGAGCCTGCAGTACATTCCAAGAGACATTATCACCAGTGAGAAGGAGAGAGTTTTACATAGTTAAAAAG
Source organism: Upupa epops (assembly GCA_013397515.1). NCBI lineage: Eukaryota > Metazoa > Chordata > Aves > Bucerotiformes > Upupidae > Upupa > Upupa epops. The sequence continues at coordinate 44,863 of VZRI01013551.1, forward strand.
TCTTCTCTTCCTCCCATAAAAGCAGCCAATTCCTGAATACAAACTCCCTGGGGTAATCAATGAAGAATTCTGAGCCCAAGTGCAGTTCTCCTGCAGGTTGCTCTTGGTGTCCTTAATCTTGCTGAGCTTCATGTACTCCTACGTCCTCTGTATGAGAGAAATTTGATCTCCATCAGAAATACACCATTTCACTGTCCCCATTTCTCTCTCCCAAAGATTTACCTCATTTGCAACCCCATTGAGTTCAGCAGCATGGGCAACA
>VZRI01013553.1:0-15032 GCA_013397515.1 Upupa epops
CAGAAGCATTTTTCTCTGTGTAAAAAGAAGTCACAAAATCAGCATATTTTAAGGAGTTATCTGTGAAACACAAGTTCTTGTACAGGTACAGAAGTGACCAACACCAAAATCTGAAACACTTAGTGGAATATAAAACTTAAGATGTTTTAGAAAGGAATTCTGCAATGTGTTGTTCTTGTACAGTTCTAATGCTTAGTGCACATGTGCAGTATATTCTCCCTTGTACCTTCTTCAGAGTACATTGCCTAAAAAAGGGTAAGAATACAAAGCCACCCAGGGCTCCCACACTCAAAGCCTCCTGTGGTTTAGTCCCCATGTCTGTGCATCTTTAATGCACATAATTCTTCATGCACTTGCCTCTCCTAGAAGAGCTGGCACTGCATTTGGCCAAGGGCTAAGCCATTTAAAATGTAACTTCAAAGGAGATTTACGTGCTCCCCCAGGAGATCTCTAGTTCCTAATGCATAAGGAGGAGAAACTGTGAAAAAAACTTCTCACAAAGGTCATGAAGGAAAAGGAAAATAGAACTGAAGCAAGAATGAAGCAACCCTCTGAGGCAATTAGGGCCCACTAAATATTACACAAAACTAAATACTTTTTCTTTTTTTTAATGGGAGGCACCTTTCTGTTGAATTTGTCCCTGGGGAACAAAAAGATAATGCTAATGTTTCCTTTCATTTTAGGTTGGTTACTTCCCACTCCTTCCTTCAAAGGAAATTATTAGCATAGAAAGTGGAAGGTGTTCACAAGAGGCTGGGCAGGGCACAGTGCTTGTGGCTCTCTGGGGATATGAACCACAGAGACCTGCCATTTCCTCTTTGTCTCCTCTCCTCACATAATATTTTGGCAAATTACCCATTCTCATTGTTTATACCCACATCATTCTAATTGTGAGGCCATTCCCAGTCTAGGTACACTGTTTTATGAAAAATTAGCAGTTTACTTACCCATATATACAAGAAATGTCAATCACAACGTCTATCATATCACAGCAGAGCTCATACGTTTGCATATCCACCGGGGTACTGTCCGTTGCGATATAAATCTTACTAACTACATCAAATAAAAATGCTTTTTCAATCCCGGAATTCTAGTTAAGGAAAAAATACAGAAAAATAAAATAGTAGCCATGTCTCCAAATTAATACCAAGCTTTCTCGTGCCCCTAATACAAGGAAGCCCTCCATTTGCCTAATATACAAAAGCCTAGGCTGATGAAGTTGAAGCACAACCAAGCTCATTCTGAAAGAGACAAACAGCAGTGCCATACTTGTAGCAAACCCTAACTCTCACAGACCTCCCAAAAGATTCTGCCTCTGAGCAGCAACAAAGCTAAGTTACATTGCCAAACCTGACCTCTCTGGAAAACATCTGTCCAGAGTACCTTTATTTTCAGTGGAAAAACACAGTGGGAAAATCTTCCCAGATTGAGTTTTGGGGTTTTGATTATAATAATGGACATAAGAAAGGAAGTATTATTTGAAGTTACCCTCAAAGAAGGTAGAAACAAGGAAAATAAAAAGTTGATGGACAAAGGCCCCCATTAGCATCAAGTATCCCACTTCTCAAGAAAACTGATGAATCATCTCCTCAGGGTCCGTAGCTGTTTTGCTGTCTCATCTGTTAGAACACCTTTTAGAACCACAAGAGAAAGACGTGTATTTTCACGTTGCTCTAACACCACTGGTGGTTTCAGTCATGTTTATAACGCTACAGCTTGCTAATGTGATGACAGCTACGTTCCTGCCAAGCTGATTAAGAGTCTTTCCATGCAGGAAAGTATGGTATTCACAGCTACCCGAGGCTAGCCAGGAATGCTAACCCATACTCTTTGTGTTCATACATACACTATCATAAGCCTTGACTTCTTGGAAAGAAAAGGGAACAAAAATGTGAACTAATTAACTGAAAATGGTAGCTCTGCCTCCAGGTACCAGCTGATAGCATCTGGGCAGCTGTCCCAACATGAACGTAACTGATTGCTAGAGCTCAAGCTATAAAATACACTTAAGAATCCACCTATACAAGGAAGAGATGCAACTTTTCCCAATCAAACCAGACATTTCCATATATGAGCTTCCCTTTTATTTAATACAGTTTGGGACTGCTGTCACAGCAGTTTGATAACTACCAAAACATACACTGAAAATCCCTAATGAGTTTGAATAGCTTCAGCTTCCTTTTGAAGTTATTTTTCTTCTTCTCACTGCTCAACAGTTTAACTGTCACTTAAGACTCAAATGACTCTTGTACTTTCCAAATGTCCTGGAATAGATAACAGAAAATTTTCAACCCTGGGTTGAAAGAGTAGGTTGTGAGGTAGAAGAGGCTTAATTCTTCCACAATGGCACACAGGTAAGTCTGGAAACATCCATCAATAATAATGGGGTATGAAAGTGAATTTCTTGCATTTCATTAGACTCTGTGAGCAACATTTCAGTAGGTTATTAATAACAAATTCAAACTCAAGCATACACTGAAGATGCCCTAAGTATATAGGCTGAAGCATGCAATGTACATGGAGAATCTCAGAACTGGCTTTGTTCAACCTGCTCAAGAGAAGGTTCATTGCTATCTACAAATACCTAACATTAGGGTGCACAAAAGACAGAGCCAAACTCTTCTCAGAGCTACAGTGCTGAAGGACAAAAGACACCGGCACAAGCTGGAATTCTGACTTGATACAAGGAGAAAATAATGATTGAGAAAGGTGAAGCACTAGGAGCACACTGACCTAAGAGTGTGTAGTTTCCATCCTCGAGATATACAAAGCTGGACTGGACTCAGTCTTGAGCAAATGCTCTATCTAGCCTCACTTTGCTGACCTGTGAAGGTTCCTTTCAGCCTACATGGCTCTATGAGTCCTTGTTCTTCGAACACTAAGAGCAAAAATACATGCTTTCTTTTGTTGTAATTCTGGCCACATGAATAGTTCTGTAATTTTTCTAAATAATTCTGACAGCATCTCACATTCTTCAGCAGGTACTGTCAGATTCACCTAGAAATATCACATAGGCATAGCTGTAACTCATCACTAAAATACATATTGGAAAATACAAGTCATTACATACAAAAAGTTGGAACTTAAGCCCTGTAGTGTCATTCGTGAGGAGTTATATAATTAGAAAAATTCAAAATTTAAGAGGAGATATAGTGACAGTTCAGCTGTACAGGTAAGACAAACGTGAAATTATTAAGATGCCATTGACAATATAATAACATTTCAAATCAGAAGTGATTTTTCCATCTCAGAATGCCAGCTGCTGCAGCGCATCTGTACTTGGGAGTGACAAGTTAAAAGCTTTTCATCTTGAGCTGTTCACTGTGCCAGCAGTTCTGCCTACTGGCAAGGGCAGAGTTTGGTGTCTTAACTTAAACCATGCTTGTTTTCAGTTGAAGCCAAGACACAATACTAGCACCTGCTGAGAAACTGGCGTGTATTTGCTTCTAACTCAGTACGGTGACAGAGACCTCTGCAAAAGGGTGGGATGGAATCCCAGGAGTACTAAGCACTACATTGTGCCCATGTGACTTCAAAGATTTCATTTGCCAGGGCTTTTGGTACAACTTTAACTGAAAAAGCAATGGACTTGCAGGAATGTTTGTGAGAAAAGTGCTCCACAGAAAAACATACCAGTACAAATAATCATTACAAGTCACACAAAATCAGGCCACAGTGGATGAGAAATACTATTCACAGAGACACTACACCATTAATGCTCTGCCAGGAAAAACAACAACATGAAATCAACTGTTTCTGTACTAGAGCAGGAGGGTCCCTTATTAACGAAACAATGGCCTACAGTGGCCTTATGCAGCTGAATGAAATGCTGCCACTGATGTCAATGAGAGCAGGGCCAGAAGAAGCAACAGACATCTATGATACAACCCTACAGTTTGGAAAGAAGATGCTGCACTCACTGGAAGCTCTATCAAGCACCCCAAGTCAATGTAAGAGTATTTCACAGCTATCTGAACCAGGAGAGTCACTATGAAAAATCTGCTCTATCTGGCATTTTATTCTGGATTGGTATAACCTATGAGGTAGCTGGAATTCAAATCACGGTTCAGCTGTGTTGGATATGATGAAGTACAGACAACGTCTCTTCTCTAAATGGAATGAGTTCAGTAAAACTGGCAGTATTACTCCAATTCCTAGGTGACATAAACAGGCCTTCTTTCTTCCTTCTTGAAAGTGTGAAGAGTAAACTAGAACTCAGTCCTAAAAGCTCCTCTGAAAAAAACCTTGCAAGATATCACCAGTCATTTACAGTTAGGAATGACTTTCTGACAGTTATTGAAACAAGTCTTGTGGCAAACAGATTTCATGGATAAATTTTCATTTGAAATATTAAATTTAAACATAATTACACATAAGCATTATTAAATATAAATCATTAAATAAGTAAAATGGTACTTAACTTTATTTTTCCCCTGATAACTCATTATTTAACGACTACTTTTTAACATCCCTCTGAAAAAAATCCCCAAAACTCTAAAATTCCCATGTCACACTGTTTGACAGCTTGGTAAGGCTTGGTAAAGTAATAAAAACACCCAGACAGCCTTCTAAGTGATGCTGATAAGAGTGTTAGTCAAGACTTACATGAGTATTGAATGCCAAACCAACTGTTATTGCATGATTTACCAGCAGTTACGTTACAGAGTGTAGAATCAGTGCTATCACACAGATGATTCCTCAAATACAGAAGCTAACACACTGTGGCACCATTATGTTAGGCAAAAATCTACTCTGATCTTAAGAGTGGTTACAGATCTATTTTTGCAACCATCAGCTTTTTGTGTTGGAAATCTTCACGGCATAAGTGGAATCACATCCTCAGGCATATTGCTGTAAATCCCAAACTAGAACACCAATACACCCACACTCCAATAGCCAACACATTGGCTTCCTGAGGTAAGAGATTTCCACAATCCACTTCAGGGTTTGTTGTCAATAAGTGGCTAAAGAGGCACCGACTGACAAATTCTGTGCTGCACAATGATGTGTAGTCCTCCTATGGTTGCAAACAGTCATTCCCAGTCTCTTGTCTACAGATAGAAGATGTTGGTAAAACCAGAAAGGAAGCACACTGAGGACACAGTGATGGCAGCTACATCTTGCTGACAAATCAGATTTTGCTCTATTTGGAGCTAAGACCCAGTCTCAGACTGCGTCCCTGATTGAATGGGGGAAATAGCAAACCTCTCTCACTTTTTTGGACTTCCCATTCATTTGGAAGTCTTGTTATTCCTTACAAATTACATCTGATAATTTAAGTATTACTGGAGCTGCCTTCTGGGTGTTCCAGACACACAAGTGACTGTCATCAGTCATTCAGAAAGCAGCATCTGATAGTTTGGTACAAATTCTTCACCAACTCAAAGATCTGACTCACAGACAGAGTGACTGGGTTACTCTGACACAAGGAGGACTACATTCAGGCAGCTTTCTCTTCTAAGTGAAGTTCAAGATGGGATGATAACTGGTATATGGTCCAGCCATTCTGGTAAGAAAATTTCATTATGAAGTAACATCATTTGTTGCCTAATAGTGAGAAAATAAGTTTTGGAAAGACCTTCCTCTAATCCTAGCTCTTCCTTTCAGCAACACATCCCTAGTTTTCTCTCCATTTTCACACCCTAACTGAGAAACTGTGATGTCTAATTTTATCTTACCGGCTGTTGAATAATATTAATTTCATTACCTTCAAATCACAAAAAGGCACAAAAATCTTTGCTTGGAAATCAAAGTTTGACAAACTAATGCCAGATGCAAGGTGTAAATTTATAATTCTGTAAGGAAGTGTGCAGTTTCAGGAGTTCCTATGACCTCACTTTAGCACCACCAAAGCAGAGAGTTCCTCTTTACACAACCTTCTCACCGTGTTCCCCCTCACTCATGGCTATGCATTCCCATCTCTTATCTCGTGTCAAAGTAAAAGTGTGTTGGACTCGTCCATGACCTGCTTTTAACCCTCCAGGGAGACCTGGACAAGGTGATTGAGTGGGCCAGCAGGAATCTCATCAAGTTCAATGAGGACTAGTGCAGGGAACGCACAATCCTCTAATGCAGCTCAGACTAGGATCCACTTGGCTGGAGAGTAGCCCTGCAGAGAGGGACCTGAGGGTCTTGGTGGATAGCAAGCTCAACATGAGCAAATGCAGTTTGTCTGGATGAGGTGCTGAGTGGCATGATCTAGATGTTAGGTTTACTTGGTTTATTTGGATTTAGGTTGGACTGGATGATCTTTAAGGTCTTTTCCAACCTTATCATTACCGTGATACTGTGCTGTGGCAAAGAGGGCCAACAGGATGCTGGGCTACGTTAACAAGGGCACCACCAGCAAAGATCATGGTATCTTGCTACTCTACTCAGCACTGGTCAGATCCCACCTTGAGTACTGTGTTCAATTTTGGTCCCTTCCCATACAAAAAAAGGCTGAGTGAACTGCATCTGTTCAGCCTTGAGAAGAGAAGGCTTAGGGACGACCTTATTGCAGTGTTCCAGTCCATCAAGGGTGGCTTGGATGGAGACTCCTTTTTTACAAGGAGTCCTGTAGAAAGGACGAGAGGTAATGGTTACAAGATGCTCCAGGAGAGATTCCAACTGGATTCAAGAGTAATGGTCTTCCAAGGGAAGTGGTAGATTGCTCAACTTTAGACACTTTTAAGGCACAGCTTGATAGAGTTCCGGGCCAGCTCATTTCAACTGTATCCTGCTTTAAGAGGTTGGACTAAATGATCCCTGAGGGCCCTTCTAACCCACAAACCTGTGAACTAAATTAGAAAACACCTTAATGTGTGTCGTAGTGACTCCACGAGGGAACAGGTGAGCACCATTACGAGTAAGAGGAAAGGATCACACATATAGGAGCAAAGATAACAAGCCCCCACATACACAAAGCTCCTTAACTGGCCTTCAGAGTAATTAAGGAAGCAGTGAAAGCTGTGCTGGACTCTACCTTTAAAAATTTCAAGATATGAATTTTTCCTCAAGTGATGTAAACTACAATGCAAAGCAGGATTAATTCTAGGAATCACTATAGACAGTTCCATACAAGAGAGCAGAGTAAACAGTCCTCCTTTAAGGCTTGACATACACAGTTTTCAGTACCACTAGGACAAATGCATACAGCACAGGGCTTTGAACATTTGCAAACAAGTATGAGCAGAAAAGTGATGACTGCTACCCACTTCACGTGACTTAGGGAATACTGTGAATAACTCAGCAGCTCAGCAACGCTGTTTGACAGGAAGGTGAAGCTAAGCTGCACGTGGGTGCATTTCAACTAAGTTCTGGTAACTTCTCTGAGAGTTCACATTGCTCATAATCTCTCAGAAGGCAGCAAACACGCACGTTGGACATAACTGCATCCACAGACAAAGTATATAACGAGTACTTACTGAAATAAAGATGTTAAGCAGGTTTTCCAGTGTTGGGAGCTGTGGAATCAGTTTCTGTACCACTTTGCTAAATGCTTCAAATATAGAATGATCATATATGCTTGTCAGATAAAAGCTGGAAAAAAACGTCACCACATTTTCCTTTTAGCCACATACTGTGAACATGATGTACCTTTCATAAAATGAGCGAAACAAAATAGTCAAACAGCAACTGCCTATGCTTATATAATTAGCCGTTGTGATCAAAAATCACGTTACAGTTGAAGCACAGGACTTCATCTCTATTCAAAAACCCCTAGACACTGCAAACTTGACATTGATGTGCAACTTCGTGGTGAAACTCCCACCCTGGTATTCTCATAAAAACATTTTTCAAACTGCAGGAGAGAAACATTACTATGTCTCTTGCAATCCAGTTTTTGAAAGCTGTGGATTCATTTATCATTGCAATGATGCAGACAGGTAGTCAAAGGCTCTAAAGAGCTGGCATATTCATGGAGCAGTCTCTTTATTATTATAATTGTACTTGGCCACAACAACTCGATATTGTCCAGTTTCCAGTCTGCAGCAGTCTGTTTTTCATTATTTGCTACAATAATCTGCATTCTCAGCAGACATAAGGCAAAGACACAGCACCTGTTTTCCCAAGTGGTTCCAAGCAGGCTGCAGCATCAAGGGCTTGCAACTGGCAGGGGACTGCCAGGCAATGAGGTTTCAAGGAAAGCAAAAGGGAGGCAGGTGACATATATAATTTACTAGCTGGAGCTCTACTGGTTGCTGCCGCTGTACAACCAACTTATTTCAAGAAGGCAGTAAAAACTGGTAGGACTCTGGCATATTTGTCATTTAGTTTTAAGCACATCTCTTCATCCTTCCCTCCAAGACAGCAATCAGAAATAAGATACTTGTTCTGGGTCAGGTCAAATGCAGTGCCTCTGATTAACCTTGTCCTTATAAATCAATAGCTTGTTGCCTGCTACTTCAAGAGAACAGAAAACAGTATATTGTCAAGTAAGCTGCTCTCATCTTTAAGATTCTCTGTACAACGGCTTTTTCCTCACCTGAGGTGAATCTTCTCCAATCCAGCATCTGCAAGATCATCATTCGCCCTCTGGTGAATATCTCTTTGTGTTTCAATCTTGTGATCATCAGATAAACCATCCACTTTATGGATAAAGATTTCAAAGTTGATATCTGGATTCACTTTATAGGCTCTGGTCACAGTAAGATGCAGCCGAGCTAATGCTTCCATATAATCGTCCTAATGAGGGAAAAAGAAAAGCTGCAACTGTAGGAAAGCTCTTAACAACATATCTAAAATGTTATGATACTTACTTTTGGATAATGCTACCGTTCAACAACGCCTTATCTTTTTTATTATTTCTTTTAAGTAGATAAGAGATTGTCCTACAATCTCATGCTGTCAATACTTAAGAATCTGAGCAAGAACCTTAAGACGTTAGAGCAAACTAGTTAAGCTTTGAACATACAGCAGAGAGAGATTAAAAATAACCAAGCAGCTCTTAAAGTTTTAAGGACTTGGGTTTTATGTGTGTTTGTAAAGGAAGTTACTTGCTTTGAAATCTTTGCTTTCCAATGTATTTGTCTATTGCCAAAGGAAGAAAAGAAAAAGGTAGCTTAAAAGTTCCTTTCATTACCTGAGAATCAATAACAAATATCAGCGCTCCAGTGCCTCTGAAAATCATCTCATAGTCAAATGTAGGGTCAAAGAAGTCAATTTGCCCAGGAAAATCCCATATCTGAAAGTTGACAAAGGAGCTGTTGGAAACATCCTCTCTGCAGATCTTGTTTGTGCTCTCCAAGAAGAGAGTCTCGTTGGGCGACATTTTGTGAAAGACAACTTTTTGAATGGAAGACTTCCCACTTCTTCTCAATCCCATGAGCAGGATTCTTGGTTTAACTTCAGCACTGAAGGGATCATTGAAATCCAAAACTGAATAAAACCACACAAGAAGAAAATTATATACTAGGAAGTAGAACTAGTAACTGATATATAATATCCATTTGACCTTTCTTTTAACGACATTTTTATTTGGATTTATGCAAATATTTCAATTTTTTAAACTTAAGAGAGTGGTGCTACAGGCATTTGAACTTGAATTATGTGCCTCTTAGGCTATACTATCACACAACCTACTTCTCACCTGTAAGGCAAAGAGACTCAAGTGTGTATGTGAAATACATGTTATGACACACATACATCTTAAAAGACCTCATTTGACTTCCATGAGCATTAGTCTACATATATTCTAATCCAACTTCAAAGGAGTATCATTCAGTAAGGGATACCATGTCAAGTGATATCCATCACACTGGTGGATGAAAGGAGTAATTTTGCATTAGTTTAGTGATCTTCTTAAGGCTTCTTAAGGAGGGCTTCCTCCTCAAATAAATAAAGTGATAGATAGATAGATAGATAGATAGACAGATAGACAGACAGATAGACAGATCCCAGGAACTAGAAGAAGAGTCCACTCAGCAGACACATAATTCTTGTGCTCTCTATGTTGGGCCTCACAGCACAGTACTGAGCTCACAAGGAGTCCTTTTCTAATGAGGTTAGGTGCTGTTGAATAATATGTGCTACAGCCTCTAAAGGTTTGTTATCCAATAAGTAAGACAGCAGCATATCCCCTGCCTACCTGCAAACAGAGGTCCAGGATTACCTATCCCATCTTAAAATTGGTTCAACATAAAGTTGAACATAAAGCACAATGTAATCACATCAACATTTCTGCCAGAATAAATTTTGAATTGCAGAGAACCAGCAGAGATATGCTCATACACATCCTTCCTGCATGTCTTGCATACTGTCAGTGATCAACTTAACTTCAAAAGTACAAAAAGCCAAAGCAAGAAACGTCAACAACAATTAGAACCTGTCAATTTATCACTTAGCAAATCAGCCAGAATACAGGGACCACACAAAGGAATCTTTTGTCTAGGAGTGTCTTTTGCACACAGAGGTGGTAAAGACATGCATCCTCCTGCGTTCCTCAAGCCTCACTCCCAATTTGCAGAAACACATGAGCAGGATGGGTCAGTCAGGAGGGCACAGAACCTTGTACACCTCTGTGCCTCCTGAACCTCAGTTACCCAGAATCAGCTTTTCCACTTAAGGTCTTTTGGTGATAGCTTAAAACATCTCTTGGCACCATCTGCTGGCTTGTGAGGTTCTGCCACTCACCGTGAGTTCCTGTCACCACACTGACTGACAGCTGTTGAACACTCGTTATTAGTGGGAACCTACCCATTTTAAATACATTTGAAAGGCTCTGACAAGTACTGCTGCATTACCACGTGTGAAACACTGCCAGGCTGGAGCAGCGTGCATCTTCAAGCAGAGCAACGACAGGCAGCTCTGTAAGAACCTCATTCTCCTTATGCAGCAATGGCCACCTTCTGCTGACCCACAGACAACCAATTTAGGAACTAACAAAGTGCAGTCAGCACGCTGCCCTACTCTTCCTGACAACCTGAACAGTGAGAGCACCCTCCTGTGGCTGCAAGAAACATGTGACTGCAATATGCACAACTGGAGAGCAGTAATAAACCTCTGATCTATGATGATATAACAATATTTTATGTTTTGGGGGTATGATCTTGTCAATAAAGCAAACCAATGGTGCAGGATTTACATGGTGTCTCTTCCAAATGTGTAGTTGAGTTTCAATAATGTACATTTATCCATTCATCAAGCGATCTGCTGTTTGGTCATCAGAAGGAAACAATTTATTCAGAGCTCTACAAGAACTAGTTTGAATAAAATACTTTCTAAAGGCATATAAAGAAGAACCACCTTCTCATTCAGGCTTTACTTCATCTTCCCAAAAATTTAAGAAATACACCCATTTGATCTGCACACAACAGGACTTAGGAAATCTAACACCATGGATTTGTACTTTGTGTCCCCTTCCCCTCACCACAACAGTAACACCAACTTCCCTCTCTCTGTCTTATGACATATCCTCCAAGTAACAAACATGACATGCTGTGTCTGATCTGGAGCTCAGCACACATCAGTTGGCTACATCGTACATGTATCCACCAGTTTGCTGCTAGAGAACTGACAGATCTGCTTGCCTCTCCCTCTGAAATTAATTCCATTTGGGTCTCCTCTCTTCTGAATTCCAGTTTTCATCAAACTTGTAGTAACTTCATCACCTTTGAGATGTCTTTCATTCAAATGTGGTTGAAGATGGGACAGCAGTTTCCAGAAATTCTCACCAGAAAGAGAGAGCCAGAAGACAGGCTACCTACAGAACTCCCTTTTCTTTAAGAAACAGGCTACAAACTTCTGTGTATCTAAAAAACTATTTCCAGTAGCTTGGACTTTTACAGTCGTGTTGTAGTAATTACTTGGAGATGTTTCATTGTGATACACTGCAATACTTAGTAAAAAGAAAACGCTTTGTATTAAAGTCACACTAAAAAAATTACAGCTGCAAGCGCAGAGCTATGGATGGCAAGAATGAACACTGTGAGAAGTAACACTTCTGCTAGTAAGACTGTTACTTAGCTTTTGAAATCCTGCCAGCTCAAAGACAGGGAAATGTAAATGAGTATCATCCAAACCTGACTAGATAGCGAGGCTGCTATAGACTTCTCCGAGAGAGAGTTAAGAGATTACCTTATATGTAAAGGAATTGGACCATGTGCTGCCTGCCCACATTCCTTTGCAGAGTACATGACAACTCCTTCTTTAATTTGCCACAGAAATGCCAGTAGATGTATCACTGCAACTTCCCAGACTAGGTTACTGAATGAGATCATAATATGCCTAAAAGAAACACTCAACTCTCAATTCTGTGATGGAAAAGATAATTTTCCCTATTGTGATATACAACACGTTTCCTGCTTCATTCACTTTTGCTATGAGCAAAATGTGTTAAAAATTGCCATTTCCTAATGCACATCAACTTTTCTCAGCAGTCATAAAGAACAGGAGTCATACAGGTTAGAAGCTGCATCTTCTGAAGCAATCACAAATTACACTTAATAAAACTAAAAGTACTTTCTTACAGAGAGGCACTCAATTCCTCACAGAATTTCTGCAGCTGAATTTCCTTGTTTTATGGAGTACAATTCACATACATTGCAACAGACAGATGAGCCCAGCAATAAGTAGTTGGTTGCCAGCTGCAGGCAGTAGACCTGACCCGTCTCACCAGGATGCACGGCATACAATGAACAATGTAATATCTCCTTCACACCATCACATGCATTCAATGATAACTAAAATAATTTCAGCAGCCCATGCTGAACTCCGCATCAGTCGCAATTAACTGTCAAAGCAGTGACAGTGCAGATGTGACAGGGGTGCCACGCTGGAACTTGTATGTGTAGATCTCATCAGTTTTCAAACACCCAAATAAGTTAATGCAGATCATCTGCTCAAGTGACATCAAGCCCAAATAAATTACTTTCTCGTGTTACCACCTATAAGATAACAAGCCTTGGAGTCTAGTTTTAAACTATCACAGCTAGCAATGACTGGGGGGTTTTGCCCACTAATGCAATTTAAAGTTATAACCTATTTTGTTTAAAGGAGAATTAGCAGTCCCAAACTTTATACTCATGAACCTTCAAGCCCATTGGTCTCACAGCATTTCCATACTTCTGTGACTATGATACCTGCATCACTTCAGAGTGCTGTCCAAACAATAGCCTTACAAAACACATACAGTGAACATCTTCAATACTAATAGAGCCTACAGAGTTAACAGACAAAGCTTCTATCTAGTCAGGAAGCTGTCCAGCTACTGTGGGTTCATAAATATTACAGAAGTGCCTGGTGGAAGGAAATTCTTGTGGCTGAAGAAAAGACTTAGAACCAGAAGACCTGGTTCCACTCAGCCGCAAGTGTGCCACTCTGCAATGACATGACTTAAAGCTACCTCCTGGGACATACTGCAGAGGGTTTCTCCGCTTCTAAATACTTTTTAATTGCTTATGTCAAAAATATGCCCAGGCTTTATGTAAACTAAGTGCTTTAAGGTCTCTGAATAGTACCCTACATGTAAAACATAAAGATTAAGAGAGTAAGAGCTATGGTTTCAGCATTCAGGCTGGAAAAAAGAAACCAGTATAGGATGAGCAATGACCTGTATGAAGTTTTGAAATCTTCCATATGCCCACAAGCACAAATTACGATTTTAAAGCCTGGCTTCTCCCTTGACTTTCAACAGCCACATGCTGAAGTTGTTCTTCTTATACTGCCCTTTCTGTTCTTTCTTTGTAGAAAAGTGGAGGATGTGACACTGAATCTTACTGTACATAGAGAACAAAAACTGGGAAAAGGAAAGCCCCTTGCCCTGCAGCCCAGGGCACAAAACACAGACACAATTGCCAACCTCCTCCATTACAGATGCTTTATGCCCTCTCTCCAGAGGCATCAAAATGAAACACCAAGTCAGGGGATCTGGACTGCTAAAATGGCCCAATTTAATGCTGCATAAAAAACCCAGTCTCTTCATGGACAGTCTTTTCCTGCTATTCAGGCTGTAAAGATGTTTCTGTGAAGTACCATATTCTGGTGCTACTATGAAGAAGCTATTGAATGTTTTAGCAGCCTACAATAAAGTTTCTATTGAACAACACCCCAAAAAATTCCTCTCAGAACAGAATGTACATAACTACAGAAAATTACATTATCACTAAGAAAACGCTAAAATATATTCTCTTCGCTATGCAATAAAGGCAATTCTTTAGCAGCTTTAAGAGTGTAATTAGACTCAGCTACAGCACTGCCTTAACCACAAAGGCAGTGACATTCCCCCTCTCCCCAAAACTGCATTGGTCAATGTGACACCTCCCCTGGCAGCCCGCAGGGAGAAGGGTTCTGCATGCTGATATTCAAAGCAGCCTTGAAACATGTGGCCTTTTATTATGGCCTTATAGAAAAGCAAGTCTTCTTCTACTCTGAGATGCTGAGAGTTCTTCAAGTGCCTTTGTGAAAGACGACTCAGAAGAATGAATTCACGCTCTGAATGAATGCAACAGGCTCTGAGCTGGCAATGCCTTTTTCTAGTGAATGAGGCTGCTTTTCCTGGTAAGCCTGTCTGTCTTTCCGAGCATCTCCATCCACGCAGTCAAGGCTCGACAGCAAGTAGCCCGGGTCCTCATGTGCACAGACACCTCCAGCCGCTGTGGGGACTGACACCCACAGCTGCAGGGCAGCCCCGGACACAGAGCTGCCGTGTTGCCTACTGCCTTTTATGGCCTGACACCCAACCCCCTCCCCGGCACACTCGAGTCACATCACCGGGCCGTGGCCACTGACAACTAACAACTCTGGCCCCAGCGTGGAAAACACTGAGGGGAGACCAAGCACCAGCCCAGCTCGGCACACCCGCCCCTCTCTCTCCACAGCCCTCCTGCTGCCTGTCAACCTCTGCAGGGATCCCTGCTCACACCCCAGCGAGGAGCTTTTCCCCGTCCTGTCCCCCCTCCCGCGGGCACCTCCGCAGCATCCCCGCTCAGACCGGCCCCAACGAGGCCTGATACCCCCATTCCAGCCCCTCATCACCCCCACCACGACCTCCACGGGCAGTCTCGCCCACTCCGCCCCGGTGCCGCGGGGGCCGGCACTCACACGCCTCATCG
>VZRI01013553.1:19229-40547 GCA_013397515.1 Upupa epops
GGGGCAGCGCAGGTGAGCAGGGCCGGGGTTCTCTGTGGCTGTGATTAGACGGGAGCGGACGGGTCTGGGGCCACACAGGTGGTCGCGGAGATGCCCGTTGTGGGCACGGCCCCTGCAGCACCCGTCCTCCGTACCCCAGAGAGCGGAGCGTTCGCTCAGCCCGGCTGCCGGGGTGAACTCTGCGGTTGCCGTCCGCATCCCGGGGCTGGTGGCAACGCAGGGGTTTAGTTGCAGGTTTGGGGGTACAAACGTTGAGCCCTCGCGTTCTTATGCCAACTTTTAGGGCCGCGTACTGATGAGAAATGGAAATCTGGCTCCAAGTCATCCTCCCTGTTGTTGACATCACCTGAAAACTCCACCGGGAAGAATTCCAGGCGTTTACCGCCAACACCGGCTGCCCCGGAGGCCTCAGCACCTTGTGAGTAGCCGCGGGCTGCTGGCTGGGCTCCCCGCTTTTAGAACCCGTGGCCTCGGTCGGTGCGCAGTTGTTGTGCAGGGTTCTCTTTATTGCAAGCGGTAATACAGGTCTTATCAAGCTCTGGGATGCTGTGTGCGTTATGTGGGGGGGCTGTATGCTGTGCTCTGGGGTTTTAGAAGGCACAAATGCTGTCTTAATTTTTTTATAACGACGTTTGAAGTGATTGTTTGGGATTTTGTTCGGTGTTTCTGCAATACACATAACCGAAGGAACATGTTGTCTGCCTCCAATACCTTTCATTAACAGGGAAAGCACT
Organism: Upupa epops; assembly: GCA_013397515.1. NCBI lineage: Eukaryota > Metazoa > Chordata > Aves > Bucerotiformes > Upupidae > Upupa > Upupa epops. The sequence goes on from VZRI01013553.1 coordinate 19,964, forward strand.
GAGAGGCATAGAAACTTTCTTACTGGCGTGTGGATCAGTGAATCCTCCCACCATGAGTTGTTTAAATGAGCTTTGAATGTCCTACCAGTGGTGATGGAGCTATCGATCTGTTGGGGAGATCAGGAGGTCTGTCTTTGTCCCACACTTTAAAAACTGTAACAAAGACAGAATTATTATGCAGCATTAGTTAGGCTTTGTCCAGGTTCTTCTTTAGTTAGGCACGGTCCAGATCCTCTAGTATGGCTTATTCTGAAGTGAATGGTATTTACTGTACTTGCTTGCTTTCAGAGTAGTGTGTCCGTGTGCACAGATAGCTTTATAAAAGCTTATTTTGGAAGGATCAAATTGCACGTTGTGTAATCTTCATTCTCTAGATACTTTGAGAACAAAGTGTTTCTGGAGATATATGATTAAGACCTGCAGTTGCGTTGCAGACCACAAGACACGGTTTAATGGTGTTAGTTCAGAGCTACATCCACTGCAGGTATTGAGACTACAGTTGTCTGGCTGTGAAGATTAGGTGTTTTCTTCTAGGTCTCAGCGAAGGTTCAGATTTATATAAATCCTTACTCAGATGCCTGGTGTGTAGCTGATGCATGTCTCCATGTCATTGAGGCTCTGTAAGAGCGTGTGGGAATTCGGGAACACTAGTAATCTCATTGCTTCTCTGCCTGTTGTTTATTTGAGAAGAAACTGCAATAGAACTCCCAAGTGGCTTTGTGATAGTACTCGGTTTGGAAAGTTTTCACTTTTTTCAGCTTCTTTATGTATACCCAGGCAGTGCTATCAACCTCAGGTAGGAGTCTGGCTTTGAACGTTAGAAATAAACTGGTTGGTAAATAATTGGTAAAAATAAAAATGATCAACCTCCTGTTCACTCCTGTGTTTTTACTCGGTCTTTCTGCAGAGCTCTTTGCTTTTTTGGGAAACAGAAACTGTGGGGAGCTGGCCCCACAAATGGGGCTCCAGTGTTTGCTGATATAATGTGGTTGCAGCACTAGGCTTAACATCCAGCTCTTACAGGTGGTTTGTTCTGGGGTTCAGATTGTCAAATTCATGATGTTCTTTGACTTGATGAAAGGGATGATGTCTTAATAAATCAGGTGCTTGTAGAGTATGGCAGTGAGCGATTGAGCCTCACGCTGCATCTCTCCATCTATCTTCAGCTTCACCTCTGTTTGACTTTGCCAGTGAGTCATTTTGTGATGTAAGAAAACAACCTTGCTGCCCCTAAATCTATATAATAAGGCTAACAGCGTTTCTCTGGATGGGTGGCATAAGGATGAATGTTTGTAAAACCCTTTTAGATTCTTAAATCAATGGAACCACCTGACAGCTATGTTTTATTTATTACCATTAGTTTCAGATTTGCAATTCCTCCTTTTTTTCCTCAACAGTTAGGACTTTGGATGAACACCCAGAGAATTCAGAGTCCTGTCTTTTATTAGAGATACATCAGTGCAATGTGTCACTATTGGAAGTATTTTAGTAGAAACCACAGGTGAAGAATCATATTTCACTGGCAAGATTGGCCTGGAGAGCTAATTTTCTCAGACAAACATGCATTGTACTTGCTGTGGGCAAATATAATCTTGAAATAAGTCATTTTACCCCATTTTGTGTGTTAAGGAATAGAATATGTGACTTCTAAAATGATCCAACCAAAACCAAAAGATGTAGACCTGCACTTTGGAAAGACTTGAAAACAGCATAGCAAGGGGCTGTTGTGGTTGTAGCCATGGCACAGCGTTGTGGGAGTCCTCATCTCTGGAGCCCCACGTTTCACCTGGGTTGCCACCAATGTCGTGGGTCAGAGCCCTTGACTATATTTCAACCGAAAGCTCACAGCTAAAGCGTCAGGCACAAAAGGAGGGTTTATGATCCATAGGTGATGCAAACTTCTCTACAGAAAACACTCAAGTTAGCTAAAGCATTACAGGGGCTGATGTTCTCCCGTGCCTTGTACCCAATTATTTTGACCCCAAAAATCTCCAGAATAATTTTTGAGTACAACAAAGTATATAAATATATATATTTATAGATACAGAATTCTATACCATCACCAGTAGCTTATGGACCCTTTCAGAAGAGCTCAATTACTTTTGTCTGAACTGCTCTGCTCCCGAGAGCAGGTGTTGTTGAAGAATGATTTGTTAGAGTATATTGACAGCAGTTGGGAGAGAGAAAAGTGAAATCCTGAAATCCCCTGTGTCTTGCTGTGACCTTTTCATTGAATTGTGTATAATGGCTTCTTTCTCAACTTTTTCTTCTCCTCTCATCTGTGTTGGGTTTATCTCATGCTGCCACTCAAAAGAGCCAGAATAAATACGTTAGTTCCTGGCATGTTTGGTGTGTGGCTTTCAAATGTGTGTGGGTCAGGATGTTCCCTGTGTGTTGTTTCCTGGGAGGAGGTGACTGTATCTGACACAGGAATCCTCTGTGTCCAAGGTGGTGCTGGTTTGGCCATAAAATACTGTCTTGTTTTCCAGAAAACACTCGAGATGTGTAGGTCTGGGGTGAGGCAGGGGAGGACACTGTGAGTGAGCAGTAGTCTTATACCAGCGTGAAGAATGCTGTATGAGCAGTGAAGCATTAAGAAGCAGCACTTCTAAAATTAAGAAGAAGCATTAGAAGAAGCATTTCTAAAAGAAAACAGATCTATCACAATACTGCTAATAGCTAATCTGGTGTTTTAAATGAGGAAGATGAGTACTACTGCTGGTCTTCCAAACCCTATGGGTGCCTCAGCTGAGCCACAGCCATGGAGAAAACTGATTTGGCACAGGATTTGGGAACATCTGTGGGAAGTGGTGGATGGAAGTATCTGGTGTGGATGCTAAGCAGAGAGTACTGAGGCTGTGAATAGCTGGGGTGTGAGATGCTGGCTGTGCGCACCCTGGGTTTGCCCTAATAAGAAAGAAGAATGTTTTTAACCCTACGCCAAATTTAAAGTCTTGTGTTTTAATCTTCTGTTGTGAGTGTGTTTGGAGTACAATTTGGATAATTAAATCATACCTCCTTCAAATCCTAGTTTAAAACAATCTTCTAACAATCTGTCCATTACCTCTCTTCTTTCTCATGACTTCCTTTCTTCCTCACCTAAACATCATCCTTTTTTGTGAAGCGAGCCACTGCAAGGTAAAATTTTGGGCTTCATGGTCTGGCATGGTGGTGAACAAAAGCATTTAATGGATTTAATGGAAATGAATTGGGTAAGGATGTGCATCCTCATTGTGTCCACATTGCAGTGGGATCATTTTCTTTCTCAGTTTGAGATGCTGATTGCTTTAAGCCCTTCAGGAGTATTTTCTGTTGGTTTTAATAGCATCTGCACTGTGAGAGCAGGACCTGTTGCTGCACTATTTATAGCGTGCTGATACACTTCTGAGTCAAAATTCCCTAGATGGTCTTGAATGGGGTAATCACTGAGGAAAGAGCCAGCTTTATAAAACAAAAAATGCACCGTGAATGTCTGGTAATCATCTAGCAGCTCAATATTTAGGTAACTCCTAGTAGCCATCCCAGTGAATCCTTCTAGGTAGGCTTTGCTTTTATTAAGAGTTGGATGTCTGTGTGTGTGCACTACAGTTGCAGAACTAGCAGCTGCTTCAGAGTCTTGGCCAAGACCTGTTCTTTTCACAACGTTGCTGCTATTCCAGGTAATTGCAGTCATTTCTGCAAGGTATGTCTGGTGCTGAAGTCCCTTCATTAGTACATTGTAAAGCTTACGTACCAGTCATTTTCCTTCATTTGCTTTCTGACCACTTTTGGGATTAGACTCTATTTGGCTCAAGTCTTTTGAGAGGATTTAGGGATAGGGGGGCTGGGGTTGTCTTTCTTCTGTCTGTAGAATTATCTGCCTGCCATCTGCAGCCTTTCATTGATATTATTGTTCTGGTTTAAATCCAGATTTTTGCCAGTACAGCACTTTCTTATAATTTTTTGCAGACCTTACAGCAGCTTCTGAAATCTTGCAAGCAGGGATTCTTTTTTCATAGCTTTTCACAGCTTCTGTGCAAAAACAGGCCATGCTCTTTCAATGTGCTCTTTTTCCCCCCTTTTTTCTCTAAGTAGAAGTAGCATTGGTCTGAAATCTTTACATCTGTCCTCTTCTGCTGTACTGTGATGTATGTTCACCCTCTGACCAGCCCCTAAGATCTAAATTTCACATATATGGAAGCACAGAATGTTCAGATAGATTTCTGTTTGTAACAAAGCCTGTGAAATACCTTTCACTCTTTCATTGAAGAGTGTGGATGATGGAGTTGCAGACAGATGTCACAGCAGCCGCTGACCAGCTTGCTTTTTTCATTAGTCTGGAGTTGGTTAGAATAAGAATAAATGTTATGGTTCCATCATGCTACCATTTTTGTGTGCTTTTAGGTGATTTCCTTCATGGGTTTAGCTTCTTTTCAACTGCTGTAATCGGTCTCTGGACATAGCAGCTTTATGTTAGACTCCCTCAACTCTCCCCCAAAAAACCCCAACGAAATTCTGGAGGATTGCAATTCCAGCCTTTGAATAGGTATAAATCTGGTTCAGCTCAGGAGAAGGCACCCTAGCCTTAATGAGTGATGGTTTCCTCCAGAGATGTGCTAGTTTCTTCCTGGGCAGCCGATGGGTAGGGTTGGATGCCTTGCATTAATACAGCTGTGGTTTAAGTCTGTCAGTCTGAATGGGAAACTCTAGTCTGGAGTAAGATGAATTTAAAGCACTTTATTAATGAGAAATCAGCTGGTTGGATTCATTGTTTCAGTGTGAGATTACAGTTAATCAGTTAGGAAAAGCCCAGGTTTAAGAAATCCTAACCTGACCTGCACTGAGTGAGACTCTCGTCTGTTTCACTTTCTCTGATGTCTTGCAAGTGGAGATGACTCTGCAGATGAGTGGCTTAGCTACCAGTGAGCCTGATAAAGCAGGACTGGATGTGAGATGAATGGGGACAGCTCAGTCAAGAGAGGACGTTGCTGTTAGCTCTCTTATTACTACTAGCCTCAAAATAAGCAACAGCAGATCTCATTTATTTAAATTATAGTCACATAAAGAGTTTTCAAAAATGTACCAAGTCATGCTGGTTCTTTTGACATAGATTGGGAAAACATTGCCTGATGTTGGCTGCTCCTCCATGTAGCCATTTTCACAAATCACTTTATTTCAGTCAATTTGAAGGCAGGGAGAGATGGATGCTTCTCTCTAACTGGGACAGGACTGTCCATTAGGGAAGGTTTCTTTCAATTCTTCCTGCATGATAGTCAGTGACTTGAGCAGGTCTCCTGCCTGCAGGTATGATGAGCCTGGTTTGGATGTGTAGATGAACATTTTCATTGTCAGTCTGGCTAATTGTCACCTCTGTTATGTTGTCTGCGTATCATTTGCAGGGAAATATTGCACATACTCATGTTAATGGATTTTACTGTTTTAAGGCATCCATGTCACTGACTTCCTCAAGCTGAGGAGACAGTATGAGTGAGTGGGAAACAGAGAAAACTAGAAGGGAAAGGCACAAGGGAAACCACAGCTTAAAAATTTCTTTGTAAGAAGAGACAGTTCTCACTTGTTTTGAGTCTGAGATCTGCTGGTTTAATCTGATGCTTTTGAGTATTTCTGCAGCTTGATTTTCCTCTTATTTAATTATGCTCTGCTTTTGATTGTCTTGTTCTCTCTTTCCTTGAAACTTGTGTAGTTTTGCGAAAACTTTCCCAAGAAGGGAGGGCCAAAATTACAACTTTCAGGATACAGTTGAACTTTTGAAGCAGTTGAATAAAAGTGCTTTAGGGTGTATTTTCTGTGGTACTGATTCTTAGCTTTGTCCCTTCTTTTAAACTGTGCTGATGGTCTAATAAGAACAATCTACTATAAATCCTCATTCATGAATTTTCCAGACCCCATCATGATGCATGTGAAGTTGAGGTGTTTTTTTGAGCTGTGAATGCCAGTCTGAGTTTAAATGTTATCGAGTTCTGCCAGCCATTATAGTGGTTGGTTATTTGGTGTTATTAAGTCCTTCCATATCTCTGTGCAGCCGGCACTCGCTTTTATCCTGAATAATTTAGGATTCTCTGAGTTTGTCTAACTGTTGTAATCTTTTCCCATTCCCCTGTGATTTGAGGGTGTTGAACACAATGTATTCTTAATGCAGATGGCTCTGGGCCTGCAGGGTTAGTGTCCCTCCACTGCCAATATTGACTGCTTTTTCTCTGTACCATTTATTTCCTGTCTAGCTGGTTCTCTAAACAGACAAGGACTTTTCCTTGTTATCCCATAACCGCCTAGTTTTTATAGGACTGATTTTGAATTTCTTTTAAGCAGCCTTCCTTTGAGGAGAGACTTTGGGGATTGGACGCGAGTTACCATGCTGTGGTAATAGGCTATGTGCAAACTCACAACGAATGTGATGTAGCTTGGTTTAGATGTCTGTCTTGTGTCCAGACAGTCAACATTCAGCTCTAACCAGCCCTCATTACAAGCACCTCCCAGCTTAATCATTCAGATGTTAAGTTCCAGTATTCTGTCTGCGATTTAGTTTTGCTCATAGTGCCCTGGGTGACAGGGCTCAAAAAAACCAAACCTGTTTAGAGTCACTCCTGTTTCTCATTCTTCCTACTTGTCAGACAAGGCTGGTTATTCCTACGTTTAGACCTGCCTTGCTTACTCAGCAAGTGTCAAGCCTTTTCTCAATAAGAATTTTATCTGGAAGCAAGATGGGACCCAATGTGAAAAGTGAGTGACAGCATTATAGAATGGGGTGATATGGAAATGCACACTGAGCAGCATGGCACGCTGCTAAGTCAGAGGGATAAGCTTGGCTCCTTGGCAGAGATTCTTAACTGAGTAACCCTAATTTAAAAAATGATTCCCAGATCCATTGTGTGTCTACAGGAGTAACTTTTTAAAAAATCCCCCAAACCACAACGTTCCTCTGCCTCCTCATTCCCTCTTATTCCTGGCCCAGCAACACACAGACTAGAGAAGTTTAAAATCAAACTTCTGGCTTCCACGCTCCATTACTCTTTCAGAGAATCTAGCTTTTCATGTCTGTCACTGTGCAGACTCACAAATGAGGATGTTGCTGCTTCAGTTATTAGAATCACTTTGTGTTTTTCTTCTTTTTGTTTTTAATCCTCACAGTGGAATAATTGGCATGGAAGCTGAAAGCATATTTTATTCAAAATGTAGAACCCCACATTTGGATGCCCATATTTCCAGCTTTTAAGAGTAATTGTTTTTTCAAATATTGTATTAATATGGAATTGCTTATGTGTTGTGTATGGTTTTGTACAACTGTCTGAATGTAATTACATGGGATGAGCTGGCAAACCAAGAAAAGAGGGGCAGTGGTAGTGGTACATTCAGGAGAACTGAGCATAGCCCTTTAAAAAACAATCAATTTAAAGCTTTACTTGTTCTCCCTATAACTGAAATTAAGAATCTCTCATTGACTAAGCTGGGGCAAGTGTTGAGCAACATACTACAGAATCACAGGATAATCGGTTGGAAAGGAACTCCAAGATCACCAAGTCGAACCATGCCCACACCAACAACAAACCTCAATACCTGAGGGCTTTCCAGTGCCTCATCACTCTTTCTGTAAATAATTTCTTCCTAAGAGCTAACCCCTCCCCTGCCTCAATTTCAGACCATTGCTCCTGATTCTGTAATCAGTCACAAGGAGAAGAGGGCAACACCCACATCTCTACAACCCCCTTCAGGTAGTTGTAGAAAGCAGTGAGGTTCCTCCCTCACCCAGACTAAACCTGCCCAGCTCCCTCAGCTTCTCCTCATACTGGTTCTCTAACCCCCTCATGAGCTTGGTAGCTCTGCTCTGGACCTGTTCCAGCATCTCCATGTCTTCCCTATTATGAGGGGCCCAGAACTGAACACAGGACTCTGGGACCAAGTCTCAGCGATTCCTGGAGATGGAACGAAGGCTGTCAGTGGAGTCTTGTGCTGTCTTTCAGTCTTCTGTAGCTCTCATGGAACACAGTTACTCTGCTTTGGGTGAAAGAACTAGTAAATACACTTTTCAAGTAAGCTCAGGCAGAGCTTAATGATAAAGGAGCAAAACAATACACTGTGACAGAGCTTCTCAGCACTGTGTGCTACAGTTTTTCATGTTAAGGTGATGGATTTGCTTGTTATTCTAGTGAGCAGTCACCTCCCTAAAATACAGAGATTTTGAAATGCATTAACCATACAGGCGATGTCTCTGTCTGATTGTTATTAGTAAGTTCACATTTTATATTTTAATGTAGCAGGCAAGCATCTGTTGCTTCTCTTTGCTTTTTAGTTGCAGAAAACAGGTTAAGCTTCACTTGGATAGTTCTCATGTTGCAGATTTTGAGTGTGAGTGTTCACTCTTAATGCTAACAGAGAGGTTTCTCATGGTTTCTGTATTTCAAACTTTTTAGCTGTCCAAACACACGTGACCTTTCAAGAAAAACAGGATAGGGCAAAAGTCAGCAGATTTTACCAAATGTCATTAAAAGATGACTTCACTTATGCTCTGTAAATGGGATTTGTCAGTCCTTGCTCAATTAGATTAAGAATAAAATGATACTAAAATCATTACTCTTAACCAAGTTCTTTTGGTTCATATTTGAATAGCAGTATTGCCCACAGGGATGTAATTATAAACAACTTGTGTGCAGTAAAAATTAGTGTAGTGAATTAGAATGATAGACCTGAAAAACAAACCCCTCTGCTAGTCTTTGAACTATTAGTTTAAAGATGGGTGCCTGTTATCCTGGACTTTTTTAAAATGAATTTTTGTGCTTTGTTTTAGAACAAAACCTGATTTCCCTGCTTATGTGATTGATCTCATTTAATTCAATGACTGTTTACATACATAAGACTCCAAGAATGTGGCTTTGTATGAAAAGCATCCTCCCAGAGGGAGTTGTAGTAGGCTTAAACTTAATTAAAGAATTGGAGGTGGGGTGGAAAGCTACAAAAAGAGGAAAGTTGTGTTTATGTTTCCTTGTTTCTTTGTATAATGGCTTTCAGTGAAGTTTCATATTCCATGAAATTAAATCTGTGGCTGATATGATATTGGACAATTTTTATCACCCAGCATGTGGGTTTGTAATGTTGAAACAGTAGTATAAGTGTTTAAAGGTGCAGATAGCCTGATTGCAATGACATCTGATGCAGAAGAACCTGCAGGTTGTTTTCAATGCAGAATGTTCAGCACAGAGATTCCTGTCAACTCCATGTGGCATGTTACAATTATGGGAGCAGTTAACAAGATAAAAAAGTCTCAGCTTGCTTTCTATTTACAAAACTGGCCTTGCTGGAAGGACTGGAAAGGAATACATGTATATAATATGCTTGCCTTCTCTTTCGTCTCCTCCTTCCTACTTCTCTCTGTGGAGCCAAAAAGAAATAGGAAAGCTAATTGTAAGCAAACGTTGCTAGAGTTGCTCAGTTTTCTCTCTTCTATTCACATCTGAGAGGTGGTGGTTGAGTGGTAGTGCACTCCTGTGATAAGGTATGATTCAGTTCCACAGTACCAGCAGAGAAGAACTATGCTGTAGCTTTTTCTTAATCATGCTGCAGTAACTGAGTTCAGGGAGGGATCAGCAGAGTTCAGGATCTTGTCTGCACTGAAACGCCAACACTTGTTTTAGCCGCTCTTGTTTGAAGGTAATTAAGATATCCACAACCTTTTCTCCATTTTCCCATGCAGAGTTCCCCTTCATCCCAAAGCTTCTTTGTATTGTTCTCACCTTTGTCTTCTCTCTTTTGCTTTAGACTACTCTTGCATCCTTGATCTGAGAATCATCTGTTTGCCTTTGATCTGTTTCTCATCCCTGATGAATCTCCTGTTGTTTTGCTGACAGTGGTTAATGAGAGTTGAGTCACCACTTTGAATCCCCATGAACTATGAGTGCAAAAGAGAGTTTAACCAAACTTTAAGATATATTTAGTGAGAGTGAAAGAGGAACCTGTCCCTCACCCATTCTCTTACAGGTGCTCTTTACCAAACAGGTGCTTGTGGCATGTTTTCTGAGGCTTTTAAAAATCTCACTGAGTGGAGATCTTGTAGCTCTTTACAACTACCTGAAAGGAGCTTGTAGAGATGTGAGGGTCAGTCTCTTCTCACAAGTCACTAGTCATAAGAAAGAGGAAACTGCCTTGATTTGTGCTAAGGGGAGGTTTAGAACAGACATTGGGAGCAATCTCTTCATTGAAGAGTGGTCAGGGATGAGAACAGGCTGTCAGGAGGGGGAGCTGCCATCAGTGGAGGTGTTAAAAAAAAATGTGTAGATGTGGCACTTAGAAGCATGGTTTAGTGGGCAGGGTGGAGTTGGGTTGACTGATGGACCTGATGATCTTGGGGGTGTCTTCCAACCTTAAAGATTCTATGATTCTTCCTCATCCCCTCTTCTGTGCTTCATCTGTCTCATTTTTTCTGCTGACACTTCAGCTTTAGTAATGTTTGGGTCTTGGGACATGTTTTTATATCTCTTTCTGCTTGTTCTGCTCTGACATCAGCAGCTCACAGCTTTTCTGCTGGCTCTTCGTTAGGCTTCCAGTCCTAAGCAGTGCCATGTTTTTTTGTTAATACTGATCTACTGTGTTCCTTGGTACGAGTGATGATGCACTATCTATTTCTGTTTTACTGGACAAGAACTGCCCTCCCTGAGATTCTTCTTGAGTTTTTCTCTGTGTGCTGTGAAAGTTGAAATAGGGTCTCTTTGGAAAGTGAACTCGAATATGAGAGGCACAGAGGTGCTGAGCTTCACGAGGGCAGGGAAGCAGAAGGCCAGGAGGAAAATCGTCCCTCTTTTTGCAAACATGGTCCAAGAACATGATGCCTCTGCAGCACGGTCCTGCCCTTGTGTATTGTTCCATCATAAGTGTTGGGTTCTTTTTTGCTTTGTATTTCCTGGGCAGCTTTTGTGGGCAGATAATGTGAATAACCTGTGTGTTAACACTATTTTGGGCAAGTTGGCTTCTTGTAGAGTAGGAAGGAGACTCAGATAGGCTGAAATATCAATATATTAACTATAAAGCAGGTAAACTGAAGTGCATGAACCTTTTTGGTACTCGAAATAAGGCCAAAGCATTTTTTTTGGCTGTATACAAATTAAAAATGTACAGTAATTAAAATGAGATTGGAAACAAATAGCGTGCTCCCCAGTTCTGCCAGTGGCTGACCAATCTCTGCAGTGTAGACTCTTTAATCTCCTAAAATGTCTCTGATTGTGTTCCTTCTTAGCTGTGCAAAGAGCTTTCTGGCACTGGGAAATTTTATTTTACGTGGTTGGCACAGCATTTCCATGCAGCAGATGGCCTGTGTCTGACAAGTGCTCTTTGCTGAGAGTAAGCATTGCAAGAGTGGGCCCTGACCCATGACTGTTTTCTTAGGTAACATCAAAGCATCCTTGTGCAATGCTCAGTACAGTCACCTGCTGCAAGATCTGATGGTTTGTGATCCCTACTTACTTCTGTGGTGCCCATGTTTGTACAGCTGGCAAGATTCTCAAGAGACATGAAGAACAATGTGATATTCAAGGTGGATTGTGTGAATCAAGCTGTAACCTGCACTGAGAGAGGTTATCAGAGATTAACTTCAGGTACTTGACCAGAAAGTACTTCGTGTTGATGCATAGCTTTCTAAAATTAATTAACTGAGAACCTAGCTTGCGATGGAAGTAGAATAGGACAGGAACATATGGTTTTGTTTACTTTGAGCTTGGTGTGGAGGTACCCTTTGGAGTCAGATGCTGAGCTGAAGGTAACAGACTGTTGCCCTGCACAGCCTTACACTGGCAGAGTGAATGAGGAGATGTACTTTTGGAGCTGGGCTGTCTGATAGATTCAAACAAAAGAGCCCTGGGCTACAGATCTATATGTCAGAGTTGTTACCTGTCTGAGTTTCCAACCACTGGATACTTGCATGGTGTGGGAAAGAGTCTTCTACAGAACTTCCAGAGAACTTAGCAAATACTAAAGTGTAGAGGGTGCCCACAGTCTACTGAGAGCTCTTTCAGCTCCACGGCTGCCATTGGATCAGATAGAGAGATATCAAGACTTCCAAAGTATCGTCTATCATGACCTGTTTGGAGATTACTCACAAACATAATCTGTATACATACTACTCTGAAGGGTGCCTTGACCATCCATCAGCCACAAAAGACCAGAGGAAAAAGCTCTACTGCTAAACATCAGCTGTTGTATAGATTCATAGGGGGATTTCAAACTGTTTTTACAGATACTGCTTTCTGTGATGGTCTTCCTTGTGGAATAACTTGGTTCACATCTGTGTTCATGAGGCAACTTTCTCTTCCTGTTGATAACCATTTGCTAATAACAGCAAATGCATTATGCACCAAAATCTTGTTTCTCTTCTTGAGGGACTCTGGGGAATCAAGGCCCCAGATGAGTCCCCCAAGTCCAGAACTTGTCAACCTTGTGACCTTCTACCAATTTTCAATTGCTGCAGGCATTTGCCTTCTGCTGAGACTCTGTAATTACCTGGGAGTAAAGTTAAGCTGGTCCTTTCTGTTGTTTGAAGAATCCAGAGGGAGAGGCTTCAGAAAGCCTGATACAAGACATAAATCATGCATGTGCTCCCTCTCTGTAATTTACAAATCTCATCTCTGTGTTTTGTCAAGGTTTTTGAAAGAACACGTTTCTCCTGGACCATGACAACCACCGCAGTGGGTGGTTTACTACACCAAGCAGGTTATTCACCAATTTAAAAAAACAGTGAACTGAGTTTTCAGGCAGTAATTATCAAGTTTCTCTATAATAGGGTAATCGTCATGGTGGTATCTGTCTTTGCCCATTTAGAAATAGATTCTGTTTCAGTTTTGATTCTTCCTCTTTGTTTTATCCGTATTTCTGTTTTTTTTCAGTAACATAACATTTAAAAATTACAAATCTAAATGTAACCCTGTTGTACCTGATTATGGCTCTCCCTGCTAGATCCTTTAGGCTGATGTATTACACATTCCTCTGTGGGGTTTTTAAGAGAAGCAGAATCACAGAGTTCCAGACTAGTGCCCCTGTTCTCAACTACTTGTATTCATTTTACATCTTGTGAAGTACCAAAGAGAACAGTGTGCAAGACAGAGCTAAGCATCCCAGCACTGCATCCTTGGATGTGACCAGGTGGTGATTAAAATGAACTCAGATATGCCTGCTGGAGTTGTTGGTTTAGTTGTGTATGCCGCAGAGAAACAGCCTTACTTTGGTTTGGGTCAGACATCGTCAGATGCGTGTGGAGGAGCTGCTGTACCATTTCTCCTTCAGTAGTTAAATAGTTCAGCTATGTGCCTGGAAGGCTCGGTCCTCATTCAGCTGGTGGTGTGTCTTTGGTTTATCTTGCGAGCAAATGTTGACTGCATCTTTATAAATTGCTAACATAGCTACCCAGTTTATTCATCTCGATGTGCTTCACTGAAAGTCATCAGTCTGTATTGTGTAAGTCACTGAATGCATTTCATATGGATCCCAGAATGTCTTGGTTAGAAGGGACCTCTGGAGATGGTCTGGTCCAAGCACCTGCACGAGAAGTGCTCCCTAGAGTTGGTTGCCCAGGTTCTTAGCTTCTTTGCAGTGTTTTGTGTTAGGGTTATATATCTAAGTGTTTGAATGGTCTGCACCTTAACAAGAATTTATGCACCTGTATCTTAAGGCTCTGTAGTCTTAAAAAGGATGTTTTAAGCTCCACTTGGTTGAAAAATCACTGTGAGTTTTGCAATAAATGGTGGTCCATTGAGCAAGTTCATATGTCAGGTTTGATACTGTACAGTCCATAAAAACTAGATAGTAGTGGGTTCACAGCATGATTCCACAGACTGTCTGAGAAGCTTGGAGCTGGAGAGGTGGAGAGAGAGATATCTCAAGCAATGTATGGTTTTTGTGGTTTAGGGTGTTACTTAATACTAGGTATCCGAAATATTTGAATGTGAAGGTGTTGGAAAGGGCTGAGACCTTGGCAAACAACTTCAGCTTTGCTGATCCTCTGCAGAAGATGTAACAACAGTGGCCCTGGTGTGAGATGGGTCAGCGCAGCCAAAGACTGCCTGCAGGTAATTCTTCAAACCTCTGTCAGTAAGGTTAGTCACCCGATGCTGGGACAGTCTTCAGATACAAGGGTGTACTGCATAAACTAAACTTACTGCTGGACTCTCAGGTTATAGCATCTGAGTCAGCAAATGTGTCCTACTAATAGATTCAGCCCAGTACGGTTGGATGAAGCAGAGATCTTGTACCAAACCCCTGCTGCTGTTGTTGTGCATCGTGTCCCAGCACAGGCCTTTTCTCAGGTGTAACCCTCCCTCTCCCCTTTAAACCTGCAGTTGTACAGATCCTGTTGACATGTCAGCACAAGTCTTCAGAGAACCCCAGGGACATTTTTAATGAGAATAGCTTTAGAATTCCTGCCTTGATTTATGAAGGAGAAAAAGAAGTAAAATCACAGGAACAGTATCCTCTTACCTATTAAAATGTTTGCTTTCCCTGTACTGGTGATACCTGCTTCTGCAGATGCAAATTGAATAGCCAGATTATTAGCTGTTTTCCACTTAAAAGTATTGGCTCTTTATCCACTTAAGCACAGTACAGTTGCAGAGAGAAGGAAGTGTAAAGGTAAAGTGATTAGGAATGATCTTTCTTCTAAATGATGGAAGACAAAATCATCTAGGCCATCCGCCCTGGATGTTTCCTACAACATTTTCCTGTAACTTGCCTGGGAGAAATAAAGCTGAAAATATTTGTAGGAGTTTGCTGTGCTGTTCTGAGGAAGCTTCATAACTTTTACAAAGGAACAGGCACCAGTTCTTTGCTTTTAGTTCTCGTTCATCACCCTGGCTCCGTTAATGTATTCAACTCATTTTATTGTTTGGCTTTGAGCAAGTGCAGTGATTTGGCATTGTTTATATAAATATCTTCCTGATCAGAATTCATATCCATAATCAAGTTTATGGATATAGAAAACCACTCCAGCTAATGCTCAGGACACCAGTTGCAACAGGTGCCCTAAGTCTTATCTGCAGCTACCCTACCTTTCAGAAAGTGACAAACCTGTTCTCATTTGTGCTGCCCCCAGCCAGCCAACATTAACTTCTCACTGTTCACTAACACCTCCCAGTCTGTCCCCCCTCAAAAAAAACCCCAAAAGCTTGACTCCCAACATTCCTCTCATGTCTTACAAATACTTGTGTAAGTCCTTGGCAAGAGGCCGATTCTATTTCTCACCACTAGCCAGTCTGCTTCTGCTGCCTTGTGTGCCTGTTTACTCCTGTACTTCCAGTACTGCAGGAGGTGTGTACTGTGGTTGTGAACACCCTAAATACAAGTCCTGTAGCGTAGGCAAGTAGCACGAGAGAATGTAGAGGCATGGGTTGCTGCTCCATATTGGCTTTTCAGGGGCTTTTCTTTCAAAAGGGAATGAAACATGACAAGACGTAAGGTTGTAAACCTTAAGACATCATTGCACGTGTGTTTCTCTGTGAGATGCTTGCTGTGTGCGCTGCACAGGACAAGTTCCTAACTCAGGGCTCAGGAGAGGTAAGAGTGTACTTTCTTGTGGAAGCTGTGACCTGGAACCCAAGAGCAGGTTTACACAGTGGGGAACAAGGGTTGAGTAATTGTGGCAGCTCCTGCCTGCTCTATGATTTGCTTTCCAGCTTTAGTGTTACATTAACCCCTTTGGGGCAACCATATTCCTTATGTTTCTTTTTGCTCCCCCAAACTGGCATAATTTATCAAATCCAGGATAATTTTATTTACATCCCTTTCTTTTACTGTATTCTGTTGTGTGAATTTACATAAGTCTGGAAGCAGTGTGATATAGAAAGTTTTTTCCCACTTCATTTTGATGCCCATGCCTGGAGTACTGCACTGTGCTTCGCGCTGTAACCGTGATCAATTCCTATCAGTTTAAATTCAGGGAATGGGATAATAATGAGATTTTGTCCCTCATCGGGTCCTAAGCAGAACCACCTCTGCAAGTGCAGAGAGGGTGTTCTTTAGAGGAGACTAGTGCTTTGCTGCAAAGGTTACCCAGATGCTGGGTGATACAGTCCAACAAGTAATTCCTTGCACCCGTTGGTTCTGTGGGCTTTGTTTCAGTCTCTTAACTGGTTTTATAAGCTTGGAATCAGAGCAAGGAAGAGCAATATTCTCTTAATCATGGTGGGAAAACCTCTTGGAACTTCTGAAGTGAATCCCAGCATGTCCTCATCCTAGCAGGCCTGTTAATAATTGGATGTGCAGTCTAGGAAGGAAGAAACTTGAAGTAGGGCTTTTCTTAAGCAGGTGAAAATACCCATCTGTAGCCAGCAGCTTTCAAACATGGTTAAATATCAAATCTCAGATGCCTTAAGCAAGAGAACACCTACAAGTCTGTTGATGTAACATTGCAATTATTGTTCTCGTGTGTAAATAGATTGTAAATATTGTTGGGGGTACCAAAGGAGAAAAAGCATAAAGAAAATTGTTCTCACCAAGGGAACAATCCTGTTCTGCTTGGTAGTACTGGCAGAAGCTGTGTTTTGTAGGACAGCAGCAGGATCGATTTCAGATTCTTCATTTCTTTACCCTTTGCTGCTTCCTGCTGAACTACTTTTTTTTTTCCAGCAGCCTGAAACACATTCCAGAAATGTCTGTGTGAGGCAGAAGAGCGCCCAGGCTGCTGCTGAATAAAAGACACTGTGATAAATCTTGTAAAATTGGACCTTTCATTCAGAGAATGGTTTTCCATTACTGAGTCTTTTGTTGCTGCCTTTTGAATTGGAGGCGAGAGGAGGAGATGTTCAATGTTGTTCTGCCTGACACTTCTCTCTAGCCTACCCGAGTTATCACAGGGATGAATTGCTTTGACTCCGGGCGGGGGATGGAGGATAATTACAGAGGAAGGTGACTTCCTCTGTTAAATTTGAAGATGCAGCAAATTTGTAAAACTACCCTGTTGTAGGAAATTTCAGTTTGCACTGGACGTTTGAATTCAGACTGTATTGATCTGGGCTGAGAAATGCTAATGGAACCTTTCAGATTCAAAATCAGTATCTTTTTTTTGAATAGATATTCCAGTCTTGGTGACTCCCAGTCCTTTGGAATGAATTTCTTGAAGTTGAATGTTTTTCTCAGTTCTAAACTATTCCAGCAGTGTTGTTATGCTAAAGTTTGCTTTGTTAATGTATCAGCTTGGTGCTTTCTACAGGGTGAATAGGACTTGCGTGTATATTTCACCCAGGCTGTGTCAGAATATCAAATGTACATTTCCTTGCTGAACAGGCTCTATTTCTTACAGTTCTCCTGGTATTAACTCAAGTAGCTGTTTTGACAGTCCTGTAACCCAGTCCAAAGAGCAGGGCCATCAGCAGGAAGCAGTTTGTCTGTCTTTACATGATGCAAGGATAAGATCATATAACCTGTCACCATCAAGATAAAGGACATCTCCAACCAAAAGCAGCCCAACACAAAAACCAAAGGCAGTGAGAAGGTCCATAACACCAGAAAAAACCACCCAAACCTGTCATGTACAATGTTCATTACACTTACAATCCAGGTCATTATCCGAGTTTGGTTCAGTCTGCAGCAGCCTGTCTGCAGGCAGAGAGGCAGAAGGAGAGTCCCACAGAGAGAACATAGAATCATCATAGCTGTAAAGGACCTAGATCATCAAGTCCAGCCCTCATCCCAGCATCTCTCTAACCCCTAGGTCATGATGGCACAGACTCCCTTCCCCTACCAGGGTCTTTGCAAGCAGCCTCACTTTTATACTGTAGTGCTGCATCAACAGCTCCTTACCCTAAAGCAGACACCTGCTGTTACCTAGTCCAGTCTCTCTCTCTCAAGAAAAGCCAGGGGAGTATTTTCCTCCACACCCCCCAAAAGAATCTGAGCAGTCAGAGTCTCCCATCAGAAAAAAGACGCATCCATGTGTCAGCCTCAGTTCTCAGCACTTCACTAGCTGACATGTTAACATGGCAGTGTGTGGTCACATCTGTAGCAGCTGTGTCCCAGGAGTACACCTTGGTAATATTTTCCATCACACATCAAATGATAGGATCTGATTGCTCACAAGTAATATGTAAACACAGACTTGTGAGCTGTCACCCCAAGAAGGGCGAGCTGTATGAAGGAGCTGCCTGTAATTTATCAGATTTAGGAGTCCTTGCTTGTGAATGCTTGCAGTTAGCAGAATTCAGTCTCATGAACTTGTCTTTAAGTCTTAATTCTTCATTAGATATGACTGGGTATCACACAGATGTCTTTAGAATGAATTTGTTATGTGTTATGGTGTGTGTTAAACGCTTCAAGAGAAGTGCCTTTAATAGTTGGGTACTTTGCCCCTTCAATTATTGCTGATGTTTCCTTCTCCCCAAGCTGAAGCATGCGGCTCTGTTGCAGCTAACACTGCAGCATCCTTTCAACACTGCCGCCAGAGCCATTCGTCTCTAGCTTCAAGGCATCTGCCCTGTCTCAACAGATTGCTTCCAGCTTTTTGTGTTGGCTGCTGGTGCGTTGGCTTGGCAGTTGCTCTCATCTGGGAGAGCTTTTTCAGAACAATTCGCTCATATTTTGTATAAAAATCTTCTGGACAAAATTTTGAACTCTGGAATTAGGCTGCTGCTTTTCACACTGCGTCCAACTTCTGTGTTTGACTTCTTTACAAAATTACAAGGGGGTTGACTGTGAGGACTGTGCTACCTCTCCAGGCTGCTTGTCCTTTGGAACAGTTGCCACTGGCAGCATCCTTTTGGCTCTCAGAGAGAGAGACTTGGTAACTCAGTAAATCTATCTAGTGCTGGGGTAACCTGCTCTGGCAGGGTGCTTGTTGGGGACTGTAGCAAGGTATGTGGGTAGGTGGGACCTCCNCAAACATCTACATCTATCTGGTGCTGGGGGAACCTGCTCTGGCAGGGTGCTTGTTGGGGACTGTAGAAAGGTATGTGGGACCTCCTTCCCTTACTGCCCCCCACCTCCTAAAAAGAAAAGAAAGGATGGAAACCAAAAGTGTATAAAAAAAGGATTCAAATGCAAGGTGGCCTCTTCTCCCCATCTGTACCTGTGAGGGTAGTTCTCTCCTAGCCTGTGCCACCAGCTACACCTGATGCCTCTTCTGATGCCTCTTCCAGGCTCCTTACAGACTGACGTTGTCAGATCCACTCTTTGGTCTCCCTGTTGGCTTTGTTGTAGCAGAGCATCCCAGGAACACAGTTCTTCCAAAGAGCTCCCCACATTTGGGGGGATGATAAGGTCTGCCAGGCCAGGAGGAGTAAGTAGAATATGGTATTCCTGTGCCTGATGCTTTTCCGTGTGAAATCTGGCAATCTGATTTGGGGCAGAGAAGTCAAGCACATTCCTCTTTTCAGAAGACTTTCTGTGACTGGTTCTGTCACAGAAATGTATAAGGCATTTTTAAGGAAATTAATTAACCTCTTATAAACTGACACTGTTTCTTTTACTCACTTGAAAGAATTCATTGCAAAGTCTATTCTTCTGGCTAAGGAACGTGGCACTGGCTATGTGGGAGGCAGATAGCAGGTCACAGAAGACTGAGCTGGAGACTCATGGTTCCCTGCTGAGATGTTCTGCACTGAGATGTTTTGGTTCTTGCCAGCACTTGACGCTCTTCCCTACCAACTAAGGGACTCCTGCAGAATGGCCTGGAGGGGAGGGATTTTCTTCCCAGTTGGGATTTGTGTTTGTTAGGGTTTGGGTTTTTTTAAGGATTGAGCTTTTGCCTGGTGGTTTGCTACAGATCTACAAGACACAGTGTCCAGGACTGAACATGTTTTGCTGCTTCTCTGCTTTCCCATCAGTGCCCTCCTCTCCTTAACCCTGGCTTGCCACTTCCTCACCCACTGAATGAAGACAGAGGGTTCTTTATTGTACCATACTCAAAATGTAATATGAGAGTCTTGCAGGAGAGCTGGAGGAGTGCTCAGCACCAGGTGTGTAAGGTTTTCTATTTCAGGAGCTCTGTAGCTGTAAGACTGGGTTCTGTCTTACTCCATGCCTGTGCAGGAAGGAAAGGTGAGTTGAGGATTGCTTGTTGTTTTGGTACCATCTGTACAGCCACAGGCCTTCCTAGGGGATGCAAGTGGATGTAGATGGTGTTGAGAGTTAGGTTCCTCAACTGCCCGCTACTCAAACAGAGATGAATGTGGAGCTAGGTATCACAATACATGGTAATCTGAGTTGGAAAAGTATAAAGAATTCCCAAAGGATCTGATTTTAGAAAGTATTTTTTCATGAGGGCAGATGTATTGTCATATAAAGGCATCAGAATTGGTTTTTCTCTGCTGTTTGGGAAGGAAGAAGCTAAGGTTTTACTATAGGATGTGATTTCAGTTTCTTGGTCAGATCTTCTGATGTAGGGTCATAAATTCATAGATTGGTTCAGGTTGGAAGGGACCTTAAAGATCATCCAGTTTCAACCCCCCTGCCAGGAGTAGGGACACCCCCCACTAGACCAGGTTGCTCAAGGCTCCAGCCAATCTGACCTTGAACACTTCCAGGGAGAGGGCAGCCACAACCTCCCTGGGCAACCTGTTCCAGTGTCTCAGCACCCTCATCATGAAGAATTTATTCCTGATTTCCGGTCTAAACCTCTCCTCTT
>VZRI01013553.1:40668-118564 GCA_013397515.1 Upupa epops
TGGCCCTCCTCTGGACACGTTCCAACAGTCCAATATCCTTCCTGTGTTGGGGGCTCCAGAACTGGATGCAGTACTGCAGATGGGGTCTCATGAGAGCAGCATAGAGGGGGAGGATCGCCTCCCTCGACCTACTGCTCATGCTTCTCTTGATGCAGCCCAGGATGTGGTTGACTTTATGGGCTGTAAGAGAACATTGCTGGCTCATGTGGAGTTTCTCATGGACCAACACTCCCAAGTCGTTCTCCTCAAGGTTGCTCTCAGTCTGTTCCTCACCCAGCCTGTCTTTGTTCCTGAGATTTCCTCGATCCATTTGGACTTTGAGCCATTAACCACAATTGTTTGAGTGTGACCATCCAGCCAATTCATTATCCAGAGGGTGGTCTGTTCTTCCTGCTGTTTCTGTTTCACCTTCTGTTTTACTCCAAGTGATGCTGCATTCATTACAGCGTTGTCTTTTCTGGTAGGCAGACAAATAAAGGAGGACTCTTGCAATTGTTGTTTCACAACTGCTTCTTGGAAGACACATCCATCATTCTGTGGACAAGTTCAATAACCCAAGCATGTTTTCTTCATTTTTGGAAATGTAGCTCATGAAACGTGGTGTTCTCTGGAAGTGCATTTTAATGCACAGTAAAAAGCCTCTGACAGAGAGAACATACATAGCCTACAGGTAAAAGTAGCTTAATTATCTTGTCTTTAAAGACTAGTTCCATTTTGGAGCTTCTGTCCCAACAGTACCATTAAAATAAGACTCTGCCGGTGGTTGTCCTGGACAGTTGAGCCATTAAGGCAGTCAGGATTTGGAAGTCTTTCTCAAAGCAGGCTAATAGGAGTATCAGACTACTGTTCTCTCAGAAAAAGACATCTGTGGGTTTTTTTCTTCTTCCAAATCGAATATATTTATTTCAAAGAGGATTATTGCAAATATTCTCTTCCTGAAGGAGAATTTAGCTATGAATGGGTATAATTATATTCCCATATGAAACCATCCTTTGGCTATTAATATCTCCTATTTCTCCTGGCAGTTAGAATACATGCAGCGTAAGCCTTGGAACCAGATTCTTACTACAGTCAAATGGTACAAATTGATTTGAGTGACTATGGCTCTTCCTGTTCTCCTGGTGTTTATACTTATTAATATTCTTTAAATTAATCACATAAGAGCTGAGTTTGGACTGGAACTCTGGAGATCTGTTGAAGCCACACACTTTGGTTATTAAAACAGTGCTTTAAACACCCAAAGGAAACTAAGTCCTCACACACTGTGCTATTCTGATTGAAGATGAAACCACTCTGGGCTCAAAATCTTTCAAGTGTATTCCTGATCTTCTCTCAACAGTAACACACTGCTATTGACTTTGTTTCTAATAATCATTTCAGAGTTGCCCTTACATCATTGCCATGTGTTTGTCCTTCACCCTTGCCTGACCTTTTGAGCAGTGAGCATCTGGTGAGGGCGAGGACAGTGAAAAATGTGTAACCGTTCAGAAAAAGGCAGAGAGGATGTTTGCACCAGATGTTTTACGTTGGGCAATCAGCTTCATGGGTGACCTGCAGTGCTAGGTCACAGGCTGGGCTTGATGATCTTACAGATCTTTTCCAGCCAAAGAGATTCTATGATCCTGTGAAACAGTGAGATCTTGTCAGGAGGTCAGTTGTTCTGAGGATGATTGGACAGTCATGAGGGCATTGCAAGGTTTGGTCTCACATTATAAAATACAGTCATGCTGGTCAAAATTTCCAACCAGTTTGTAATCATCTCTTGATTTCTGTTTAAAAAAGAGGTCAGCATTTCCTGCTGCCTCAAAGCAGAGCCTCCAAAAAGAAGGCTTTTCCTACACCTTTTCTCTCATTACTAGGTGAGATGACATTTGGTTACCTTGATGATTCTGTTCTTGGGCTCTTTTTAACAACCAGGGATATAAAATATATATTTTAAAAATACTCTAAATATTTTTAAGTAATTATTTTATAAGGTGTGGATGTGGTAGGGAGACAGATGTCTCCCTGGGATCAGGAATGGGTTCTGCTCCCAGTCAGTTGGCAGTTGTCATGGATGGCATTGGCAGCCTTCATTGAAAGGGCCATCAGGCCTTGGAACAGGCTTCCCAGGGAGGGGATTGAATTACCATCCTTGGACGTGTTTAAAAGTCATATACACCTGGAGCTTAGAGACAGGGTTTAGTGGTGGCCTTGGGACAGTTGGGTTCATGGTTGGACATAATGATCTTGAAGGTCTTTTCCAACCAGAACGATTCTATGATTCTATTTGTGGCTTCCCAGAAAGGGCAAGGAGAGGGTGGTACTTACTCATGAGGGTCACTGTTTTTACAGCTTGTCTTTTGTATGTTTCTGCCTACTCTGTGCTGAGTTCATTTGGATTCAGCTGTTGCAGAAATAAAACACTCTTTTGCTGTTGGTGTTCACCTGCCTAAAAAAGCCTCTATGAGCAAAGAAGAAATACTTGAACAAAATAAAAGGGCAGTTTGGTCCCATGGTAATCATCGCTGTGGGCATGTGAGAACCAAAATAGTAATTGGAGTAGTCTAGTTTCTTTTACAGCCCCTCAAGAGAATTGTTCAGGATTATTTACTGTTAGATACAAATTAAAAGCAGTATGTGCATAAGGATTTGGCAACCCTCTCATTAGCCTTGTGTGAGAAGGCAAAAGAGCTCTGCTAGACTCTTATGCTAAGGGCATTTCTTGCAACGTTCTTTATCAATAGCATAAATGTTATGAGCTATTTAAAAAAGACATCTCTGGAAAAGAAATTGCTGAATATCTGTTTTTCACCACTGAATCAGAAAGGCATTGCTGCTTGCTACAGCTTTTGCTCCAGTGTCCTGCCAAGTGCTTTATCCTGTATGATCATTATGCCGGGCAGCGGAAGGCATGGGAGGAAGAAGGGTCACTGTGTGCAGTGGAACCTCTCCTCCAGCCCTGTATCAACAGGCTCCTGTGTACCTGCCCCTTGTGACAAGTTTGCACAAGAACCGCACAGAATGTTTGGCCCCTGTTTGTGCTGCAGCTGAAAGAGATCAACCTGAACCTGTTAGACTTTTTTTCCCTGGTTAAACTGACCTTGGGAGTAAGCCTGTTCCCTGGGGCTCTGTCTGTGTTTATGAATGTACTAGGTCAAAGTACTAACTGTTAGTCAAAGTTCCTAGCTGTTTCAGCTTATTAACATAAAAGCAGACGTGCTAACACTGAACAGGCTGCCTAAAGCTGTACTAATGTTCTGCTTCCTGCCACACACAGAGACCTGGCCTCTTTCCTCTTACTGGTGGTTTTCTATACAGGAAGCTTGTCTCTACAATCCCACTTGTCACTAAAGAAAGCTGATGCGAAATACGAAGCCCATCTTGCCTATTAAGGAAAAATGATCCTTTACCCTGTAAAGCAGAACAGAGAATATAGAAGTGCAACCCATCTGCCTATCAGAAATGAGTAGGTCAGCTTGGAAATTCTCTGCTAGAAGTAGTTTACTGACCCTTTTAATGGCTTCTGTTCATCTCCTGGCCACATCCTCTAGACAGTTTGGGAACTGTCCAATGCAGTTAAGGACATCAGACCTGAGATGCTGCGTGGTGCCAGGCAGTGCAGGTGCTCTTGTGGATGTGGTGCTGATCTCCAGTTACAGGACTCCTTTTACCCACAGCAGTTTATGTCTCTGAGTTGCTTCCACCCTTGCCTCTTGCCTCCTGTTTTAAAGTGATGGTACCATCTTAGAAGATGGCTGAACCTTGAAGATTAATGAGGATCGAGACTGAAGTTGGACAACCACCGTGCTTTAAGAAAGAAGCCACCATGAAGACAATAATGGAGAAGCTACAATGAAGATGATAATGAAGAAGTTTTGGATGTTTTCTCTCTCAGAACAGTGTAAGAGCATGTGACAAAACTCCATCTGTCTGTATCTGTGATGTGTGGGGTTGGTTTCTTCTCACATGTGGTGAGGGAAGTGAATGAAAATGTCTTGAGGCCTTTCTTCTCCAAATGGAATCAGTTGTTCCAGTGCCTGCAGATCTATCAGTGGTTGTGCTAAACCCTCCCTTTGTGTCTGATGCTTTAGATGAGAGCTCTTGATTGAAATATAGTTGGTGTCTCTGACCCATGACATCGGTGGCAACTCAGATGGGATGTGTGAAGATACACCTAAAGACCCACAACACTACATTACAGCTACGACTACACATTGCTATGCTGTCTGGAGATTTGGGGCTGGTTTCAACGCCCAGAGACTGAGATATTGGTACCACTGAGTTTCTCTCATAAAATCATAGAATCATTAGGGATCGGATGCATCTCTAAAAATCATCTAGTCCAATCCCCCTGCCACAGCAGGGTCACCTAGACCAAGTTGCACAAATGCACTGTTCAAAACGTTAAGATATGAGGCAGTCACTCATGTTGTTAACAACAATGACAATGTACTTCTGTAAAGTATCTTATGTCATTTTCTAAAAGCAAAGCACTGGTGGGACCTAAACAGCCGAGCTTCATCAAGGAGATGAAGTTAACGAAGAGAGACATCTGGCAGAAGAATGGAGGACAGTGTAAAAATAGAGGCGTATGTTAGAGTAGCATTAGTCATCTCTGATAGTACGCTGCCTATGAACCTCTGCTCCATTCAAAGCAGAAGACTGAGCCAACAAAGTCAGTTTTGAGGACATCCTCACAGTGTTCTCTTCCTCCTGAACATAAGTGGTGGACGTTTGTGAAAATTGGAGGCGCCTTTTGGCCAGCAGAAATCTTTGCCGCAAGGCTCATTTGATAATGTATCCTAAATAACTCTTGAGAAAGCAAATTGTCCAGTTCTGGTGCTGCCCTTGGTTTGTTCAACTGTTTTTCTAGTGTGTGACCTCATTCATTGGGTTTGATCCATATGAGGAACCTAGGAAATACAACTTAAATATTCCTCTTAGTTTTACCTCTTTGTTTGTATGACCCATACAAAGAGTGCGGCTTGCTTTGTGCTTTAGACTGAGATGGTTAAAACTGGTATTTAAGGAACAACACCTTTTCTCCTAATCCTAAGTTAAACACTCAAACTTCTATATTAAACTCCTTGTTTCAATTTTTTGTTGAGTTCCTCTTAGTTTTTGTCCTTTTCCTCCCTTGCACTTATTTTCACCCTCTGTCTGTGTTCATCTTTCATTTTCCTTCTGCACAGCTCAGTGCAAACAGTACTGTGTTGAATTTTACTTTTCTGCTGTTTGTCACTGTAAATCTGGAATCAGCATCTCTGTCACTGCAAATCTGAAGTGCATAGAAATTAAACGATGGTCAATAGCACAGAGAAGGCTGCTGTCAAAGCTAGAACTGGAATATAGGTGTTCTGGTCACATCACTGCACTCCTGTGTGCAATTGCTGCTTTATTTGTCTGACTGATCTTTTCAGCTTGTAGTTCTCACTATTTTCCCAACTTGAATTCTTCTGGTCTAGATTGTTTCAGGTTTGGCCTCTCTGGAACTGCTGTGGTGTATGAGTTCACATGGCCCTCTGTAAAGCTTTCTGTCATAATGGTGCCCTTTTCTCCTGATAGTATGAATATGCTCAGTAGTGATGCAGTGGGATATGGTAGTAGGGCTTTCTAAGAAAGATAAGGGAACATCTACCCATTGTTACCCATGGAGAATAGAGGCTTGAGGGTTATTTCAGATGTGTGCAATGGTGTGTGCCATTACATATATTTAGATAATTCATGTTTCCTGAAGTAGAAGTGATTTTGGCAGTTGTTGACAATTCCCTCATGTCACTGGATGTATCTTATAAATAATGTGATGTAGCGAGCAAGGGCTTGTGTTAAACAGGGGGAACATTTTGCTTTAATTGTGAAAACACAAGAGCAGTGAGCTGTACTAAGGGATGGCAGCTGACAATTTGCTAAAGGGAGAGGTTTTTATATTTTAAGAATTTAGTATATATATTCATATGTAATGACTGCTTCTGATTGTCAAATAAAAGCTGCACCAAACCCAGTGCTCTGATGTACAGATGTTCAGCATTTCTTTCCAAAATGAAGCAGCTGTTCAGCTGGGTAGAAAGTGGTGAGACCTGTGCTGGAATGGAGTAGACACAGGCTAGTAGACACTTCATTCAGTGTTTGCCTCTGACTGCTTTGCTTCATTCCATTTCCAGTGAGCAACTGCAAATGCTCCTTTTTAAAGTAATTTAGATAACTTCTACATCATCCCATTTCTGCTATTTCTCTTAGAGAAATCAGTTGGGGGCTTTTAAGAGCCAAGCACGTTTTGTGTGTTGTCCCTCAGTAGATTTCTTTACTCTGTACTTGTCTGCTCTCCCTTGACCTCATAAGATCTTTCAGCATCTGCATCATCCTAGGAGTTAAAGAGGTATTGCTTTCATCTTGCTTTGTTTTTCAGTTGGTTCCTCCCTGCAAAGTTTTCTCTCAGTAACCATGGCTGGTGTCAGTGACTGAAATCTATTGATTATTGACTCTACCTTGTTTCCTGACATTACGTTGAGGCAGCTGGATTGGTTTGAAAGAGACACAAGAGGCCCTTTCCTTTGGCTGCTTAGCAAGAGAAGCTGGTAAGGTGGCAGTAAGATTTACGAGATGCTGCATTCTCAGATGCAGCTCAGCAGCATTAACTACAAGAAGCAGTGTCCTCTGCCTTAAGAATCCGGATGGCCCATTATCTGGGACCGTGTATCATTAGACTAGCATTCCCTGTAGCTTCAATCTCGCTGGGCCTGGGAAGACACGCTTTAGACCTTGAAACTTGAAATGAAACTTGAGCAATGAAAGAACAAAGAGCTGCAAACAGACCAACAGAGAAAAGCCCCCCTGCCTTAAAGGAGGGTGGGGGGGAATCAGAGTGCACCGTTGGGCTTAAAAAGGATGGCTTTTTAGCTGGAACTCAAAGCTTCCTCACTGAAGATGAACATCAAAACAGATAGGTGGGATGCTATCAGGGACTCAGAGAAGAGCCCCCCAGCAGTGGCATATTCTCTCCTCCTTTACCCTACCCCTTTTTCCACTTCTTTCCTTTTCATGTTTCACTACCTCCTTTCTTCCTGTCTTTCGCATACTGTTGAATAGCAAAGCTGAGTTAATGCATAACCCCTGGCTGGGTTCACCTTAGTTTTGCACTTCAAGGTCACTGTCAAACAGACCTCTCATGAGTCCACCTTAAATTCCAGGCCATGACAGCTAGTTACTGAGCCAATGTTTTGCTATCTTTACTGTCACAATCCTAACATCTCTGAATGTCACTGAGCAGATCCTCATTGTTTTGTCTGTGATATCCAGCTCAGCAATCCTGCAAGAGAAGGGTATCTCCATCACTCCATCAGCAGGGTGTTCGTATCCTCCCTTAGCTTAGTGCCTGCTCAGTGAGTTGAACCAGTTCACCCATGGGGTCCAGCACAAGAAGCCTGAGCAGTAAGTGGCCAAGTGTAAGGGCATAAGAGCTCCCATTTCAGCAGGAGCATGCTGTCACCTTGTCTGTGTCAGTCAGCTGCATGCTTGGGATCTACTTGCTGGGTTTCACTTTTATTCCACATTTCTTGAAACACCCTGCTCACCAGAACAAAGTCTGGAACAGTGACTTCAACCCACCCTGGGCAGGGAGGGCCATTCCCAGCACACTGCCTTGGCTGGCTGCCTGCAGCTGCCCTCAGTGCCTTTTGCACAGCTTTCATGAGCTCTCTGGGGTCTCGACACGGAGAGCACTACACACTTGGCAGCTAAAATTGATGTCTGTCTGGCTGAACACATTTGCACCTCAAGGACCACCGCTGGCTAATGAGCCATTTCATTATTAGACATTATTCTTCTGTCCTCCAAACAAAGACAGAGGGAGGAGGGGGATGGAACACAGACATCTGCCCCTTCTGAGCCCGACTTCTTTGCTATCTACAGCTTCATTTGGGCATAGCCTCACATCACACCCGTCTTCCTGGGACAGAGGACCTTCATACCCTACTGCCACTCTTCCAAACTTACGCCCTTTTCAATATTTTCACTCCCAAAACTGTATCCAAGAACAAAATACCACCCTTCCATCTTTGCATCTCTCTCATCTATTAACATCATAATGTATTTAGGTTTGAGGTAGTCGCTTGTAGAAACAATCAGTCCTTGAAAGAGGGAACAAGGGACAGGGATGTCCAGCAGCAGATGCCTCCTTGTGAGAGATTCAGATTGTGTCTGTGAGTGGCACTGGTGATGCTACCTTTTGCCCGATCAAGGTAAGGTCATGATGCTGCTGTTCCTCTCTCCAGCAGTGTGGCTGCAGCCCATGTGTTCAGTGGGTGAGATAACATTTTCTTTATTTACTTTGGGAAGAGCTAGTGAAAAATCAGAACTGATGGTGTTTTTACTCTTTCAGTTATCCTCTGTAATACGTTAGAGTTTCGTTGGGAATATCAATTCAAGCTTCATTTCCTAATTTAGGAAACAAATGTTTGTGTTAATTACTGAAAGTGAAACTGTTCTTTCACTGCAGCATAGTTGTTGCTAAACATTTAATCAGACTGTTGTTACATAATAAAAGCTTATGTCTTCAGCAGAACCTTCTTGTTGAGCCAGTCATGTTCACTTGAGGCCCAGAAAGCCAGCCGCATCCTGGGCTGCATCAAGAGAAGCATAAGCAGTAGGTCAAGGGAGGGGATACTCCCCCTCTATTCTGCTCTCATGAGACCCTATCTGCAGTACTGCATCCAGTTCTGGAGCCCCCAGCACAGGAAGGAGATTGATCTGTTAGAACGTGTCCAGAGGAGGGCCACGAGGATGAGTGGAGGGCTGGAGCACCTCTTCTATGCGGATAGGCTTGGAGGGTTGGGTCTGTTCAGCCTGGAGAANTGGCTGCCTCCTCCCTGGAAGCATTCAAGGCCAGACGGGATGGGGCCTTGAGCAACCTGGTGTAGTGGGGGGTGTCCCTACTCCTGGCAGGGGGGTTGGAACTAGATGAATTTTAAGGTCCCTTCCAGCCTGAACCCCTCTGTGTTAGTTTTCTTGACATTACTGTAATTTACTGATATTATGCTACCCTGCTGTAGCTGCAGATAGTGGGGTTTTTTATCATCAGCTGCGGCACGAGTTTCAGAAGGGTATCTGGCCTAGAGAGTTGAAGGCATGAGAACTGAATGAGTGAATTATTCTGGGGATATGAACGTGACTGATAAAATTTTTTATCTAAAATGGTGAGGAAGCGTTGATACTGTAAATGACAACAGTGAGCTGCTTTTAGGGAAGGGCATTGAAAGAAGGAGAACAGATTCAGGTGAAACAGAAGAAGGAGAAAAATATAAAGTGTGAGATAAATGTTCCAGCCAGCTGGGTGAACTTGCTGAAGTCAAGAAATCCCAGTCCTTCCCAGTTGCCTATGTGTTGAGGATGCTGCCTATATTGTTTCCTTTCTTCTTCTACCTCTTTCTCTCCTAATGTTCAGCAGACATCTGGGATTCACTTCTAGAGCAAGTACAGCACCTGCCCTGTGAAAGCTCTCATTTTCTCTTTGCCAGAAATCTTTAACAGATGCTTCTCCCAGTCAGAGATTAAGGCCTTGGTACTGTCTGGGCTGGACCTTTGATTAACACCGGGTTCCTTTATTGTTCTCTTGCCTTTCTGCTCTTCCTCATTAGAAATCGGTGATTCTTCCCCAGTTCATTGATGACATGGAGAAAAGAATGTCTAACAATAGATGTAGATAAAGTAAATACATGGCACACATTCAGCTACTAAATTGAACCTTGCTGCCACATGGAGAGGGGATTAAGCAGAGGATGCGTCTGTGTTCTGCAGCTGCTACTAGAAGCCCCTGGCAGACAGCAGCCCAATACAGATGGACATATATATGCGTGTATATACATACACAGGCACACACGTAGAACTGGGCCAGTTGCTGTTAACACACAGTTTTGGTTTGTGTTCACATTTCCGTAAAGTGAAGTGGTGACCTGAAGTTGTTTTATTGTCCCTCTGAAGGCTGGAAATGGTTTTTCTCCTGTGAGCTGCTGTTTTTCTTAGCACTCAACCGCTCAGTGTCAGCAGGGAGGGTATTTATTTGCTGGGGTTTGTCTGGGGAGGAGCTGCAGGGAAAGGTGTGTGGGTGTGTTTTGGTAAGAGTCTGGTGCCCTGGGGATACTCCTTCCAGTAATGAATTGTGCAATTTGCTGAGGTAAGAACGGCTGCGTTGATAGTTTGCTGTAACCTTTCCAGCACTTATATCCAGGGCCTTCTCCAGCTGTAGTGATGCAGCCCTTCTGGCACGAAGGCCATGAATATGTGCTGTAGCTCACCTGGGGTTAAGGTTCGGTGTGTGCAGTTCTGCTGTCCTTTCCCTGCCATCTCCCAGCTGAGCTGCTGGTAGCTATTCCAGTGCTGGCCACGGTTTGCTTCATCCTGGGTTGGAACGCGAGTCCAAAAGGTCTGGTGCAGAGCCTAAGCCAACAAGCTCTCTGGGACGCTTGCTGCCAGGGGGTTGGGCTAGACAACCTGTGGAGATGTCCCTTCCAACCCAGAGTGTTTCGCAATTTTATGGTTTTATGACAGGTGCTGATCCTGAACAGGAGCAGCATGGATGGTTTGCTGATGGAGAGAGCTGGGAGTAAATCAGAAGAGACAATCTCAGGCTCAGCTGCTAGTGAAGAGGAGCAGAAGCTTTCTTCTGTGACAACAAAATGATTATGTGATGCATTGGTGGTGAGGCCAGTGTGGCTAAGGCTTGCTTTACCCTAGAGCAGAGGAGAGAAAGCTGCTGGAGCTTGGGGCTACAGGGTTTGAAGCTGACTGCAAGCTGCCTGTAGGGGTATGTGCCAGAGGTGTCAGGAGGAGAGTTAGCAGGTCTAGCATGGTAGGTGATGTTACAGAACAGGAAGGAAAGCCCTCAGTAATCTGGTGTCATTTGGGGGAACTTTCTTGATGTTACGTGAAGAAAATAAACCCTGGCTGCCAGTAGAGCTGAGTGATGATATCAGCAGACTTCATGAGCGTATAGCTGCACTGGGCAAGTAGACAAGTTTTTCCTCTTTGGGCTGTTCTTGAGAAATGCCAACCAGAGTATTCCCAATAAACATAGAAATACTTCAGGTGTTCATGTACCTCATGCATCTGTATAGATGTCAGGGAATTTACTGTTGGGAGACCACTGCTATTTACTGTCTGTTCTGACTGTAAGTGATGCACTCTGCTTGTTGTTGTTCTGTGTTTCCCTCAAGCTCAACCTTGATGGTCTTGAGCTTTTGTGAATCAAGTATCTGACAGAAGTAAGGATTAAAAACCTAATATTCTTGTTTAAGATCAGGTGAAAAGATGAATGTGGATGGGGGCAAATGTTGTTGAAGAACAGGGGCTGTTGAAGTGCTTTCTCAATGACAAGGACTTTTTGTCCACTGCCTTGGCAGTGTGCTGCCTCCAAAATGTGCTGGATTGACCCCAGATTGCAATAAGGTGGCAGTAGCCATAAGTTCCTACCTTTATCTTTCAGCTGATTTTACTTCTGTTTTTAATGTTTTAGCATAGGAAAGCTTTTACCATCCAAGCCTCTCCATGAGAAACTTATTCTGCTGCTGTATGAATTGACCTGGATAATAATGTCAATAGTATTTTTTTAAATCACTGAATTATTGACACTGGAAAAGACATCTTGAGCTCATTCAGCCCAGCGCATGACCTGACATCAACACATCAGCCAGACCGTGACACTAACAGGGGCACCTCCAGGGGTGGAGATTCCGCCACCTCCATGAGCAGCCTATTTCAGTGTCTGACCACCCTTTCCATAAGGAAGGGCTCCCTAACATCCAACCTAACCCTCCCCTGGTGCATCTTCAAGCCCTGCTCTGTCGTCTTATCACTAGTTGCCTGGGAGAGGAGCACAACCCCCACCTGACTACAACCTCCCTTCAGATAGTTGTAGAGAGGGAGAAGGTCCCACCTGAGTCTCCTCCAGGCTCAACAACCCCAGCTCCCTCAGCCTCTCTTCATCAGACTTTCTCTCCAGTCCCTTCCTCAGCCTTGTTGCTCCTCTGGACTCTTAGTATCTTTCCTGAACTGAGGAGCCCAGAACTGCCCCCAGTTCTTGAGGTTAAGTTCTGTGGGTACCTGAAACTGGCAGCGTTCTTTAGCAGTGGTGCTATGGATCGAGAACCCAAATTCAGCTGTCATAGAGAAGGTATTTCCACAAGCACCTGCTCACTTTGTTTATGGAGTTAATCTCCAGCACAGGATGAGCTTCATTCTCATAGCTCTGGCAAATGAGCTGTGACCTGCTCTTGCTGCTGCTGCAAGTAATCAGCTAGAGGTTACTTTGCTGAATGAAATACATTTAAATGGCTGAGAAGGAAAGGACTGGAATTTATTGTGATTGGTTTCCCCCTGTGATACTTGCATAGTTCAGTATGTAATAGAAACAGTAATAGGTGATTATTTTTTTTCTCCATATGACTGCAAATCAAGAGGAAGGTTAAAAATAGATTGCTTTTAGTGACATTGCCTTTTTCATGGAGGAATCCAGGAAGAGCTTGGATATGGCTGCTTCAAATGAACCCACAATTCTGCTCTGTGTTGTGTGGTGTATCTGTGAGTCAAATCTCATCACCTGAATTTAACAGACATGTAGAAACAGCCTTCTTTGTTGTCATTCCCAGCATAGTGTTAAAGAAACAGTTATAAAAATATTCATCAGGGGTTTTGAGAAACATTTTTCTCTAGGTGTAGAGTGATTAAATTGTATTAACTTGTTTGAGAGAGGCTTGAGACAAAAGCACTTAGTACCACAGGTCTGTGCTGGTGATACCAGAGCAGCTGTCTTGTTTTTGTCCTTACCAAGATTGTAATAAATTAGGGTGTTTTACTGTGAACTCAGTCCTTTTTCTTACGTTCAGCTTCGTTTAACTTGACATGAAAATAGAGATAACAAAAATAGGTACAATGCCTCCCAATTCTTCATTAAGAGTGCCAGAGTGTGAAATCAGGGGCACAGAGGTCCATTTGGAGAAACAGAACGCAAATTTAGGCTGTAATCTGCATGTAACAGGCTCAGATAATCCCAGTTTAAAAAGCATGAGAGCCTTGCAAGGAACTTCAGTGTCAACTGAAGAACATGACTCGTTCTCTGGCTGCTTTGTGCACGCACGCGTCTGCCTGTTTTTCAGATGATCGTGCCAGCATGATAACAGTACTTGTTTGGCACGACAGCACTCGAGAGCACTCAGACAGCGATGCTTGTTTCCTCCCAGCATCTGGCGAGATTTAAGTATTAGCACTGCTGTTTAATGAACAGTTTGCGATCTGAATGAATATTTGGGGTTGTTTTTGTTTCCTCTAGTTTGGAGCCAGCAAAGCCGTAGGGATGAACAAAGCCTTCCGGACTGCCTACTATATAGATTAATTTACAGCTGCCAGTTTATATTAGTTGTTCTATTTATTCTGCTTGGGTGCCTTTGGGAGGAAAGGAGTATTTCTTAGCTGATTGTCTTGCAAAGAGAAAGGAATTCAAGAAATGCGAAGCAAACAAATTCCTGCTAATTAGACAGGCTTTTGGCAGCAGAGCTGTTTGCTCCCTTTTCTTATCATTTTATGTTACATGAAAGGGCTGAAGTTCGAAAACAGAATTCAAGTTGGGATCTGGACTTTGTCTTTACCCTTCTGCCCTCTGCTCTGGTGATGCCAGGCTTCAGTGAATAGCAGCTATTGCGAGTTTCTTGTCCACCTTCTGAAAAGCTTGATCCTGCTGAAGGTTTTGACAAGGGGAGCAACATTCATCTCTTGCCTCTGCAGCTCCCAAGATGCTGCAGCTTTATCAGGAACCTCTAATGTTACTTAATTTTGTCACGTTTCCCTGTAATTCTCCTTTCTGTGACTGCTCGTGCTAAGTCTGGGCTGCTGTCTCTTGCTGCTGGGGATGCCCAAACCTGCAGACAACCCTGCATCCCCAAGAGGTGACTCTGTGCATTAGGGTCATTGCCGGTGAGGGTGTAAAACATGTCTGAAAGTTCATCCGTGAGCCTTATGGTTATGTCTGGGTATGGATGATACAGACTGGCTGATGCCTTTGTCTATCTTCTAAAATAATTGCTTTGGAGGACTCAAGTAGTTCAGAAGGGGATTAGTTGATTTACTTACAGCAGGATCAGGCACGTGGGGAAATGGACCCTTCACCACCCCCAGTGGAGCCAGAGCTCTTTGTTGCCCAAATTACAAAGAATAAGATCAAACTAGGCTAAAGATAATCCTCTGTGATCTTTCATGAAGGGTTCCTCCTCCCTCCCTCTCAGGTTTCAGGGTGAGGAGCAATGCATTGTGAGCCTGTTTGGAAACCAAGTGTAAGCTAGTAAGACATGAAACACCCCAGATATTAGAAAGAGACAAGGACAGGAGCAACTGCTCCCTGGAGAGTCAGAGAAGTCCATTCTGTGCTGAGATGCACCCCGTGAACTGTCACCTCCGAGGCAATGCAAGCAAGTAAAGTCTTTCTGTGTTTTGGAAGTGTCTTCTCTCCTGCTTCTTGAAAAAATGGTCCCTTCTGTGAAGAATTCCTTGTCTTGAGCTTGGGAGCTTGGAGGTGTCTAGCTGTGACCATAGTGCAGGTGTTTGCAATGCAAAGTGCAGCTTCAGTGAAGAAGTAATTACTGCCCCTTTTTTGGTCTTTATTCATTTGAAGATCCTTGATTTGATTTGGAAATAACTGTTTAATGAATGTTGTTCTTTTAAGTGTTTCATAGAAGACGTCAGAAGCGTTTGTGTGCTCCTTTTCATGAGAATTCTATTTACTGAGGAGTCAGAAGTCGCTTCACATGTGCTGTATGAAAGGTTTCAAAACCTTGTTAGCCAGTCTTCTGCACCAGGTAAAGGTAGCAGGATAGGTTGGGGACTGACCTGTTAGAGAAAGGTACGTGGGGGTCCTGGTGGGCAGCAGGATGACCATGAGCCAGCAGTGTGCTCTTGTGGCCAAGATGGCCAATGGCATCCTGGAGTGGATTGGAAGGGGAGTGGTTAGTAGACTAAACCACGTTCTCCTTCCCCTGTGCTTATAAGTTAGCACTTGTTGAACAAAACAGGTTAATGAAGGAACAGGCTGCCCAGGGGGATTGTGGAGTCTCCTTCTCTGGAGAAGTTCAAGACCCTCCTGGATGTGTTCCTGTGCAACTTGGTCTAGATCCTGCTGTGGCAGGGGAATTGGACTAGATGATATTTTGAGGACCCTTACAATCCCTAAGGATTCTGTGATTCTAAGGACACAGAGCTGCTTGAGAGAGTCCAATGCAGAAGCTGGTGAAGGGAGTGGAACATCTCCCTGCTGAGGAAAGGGTGAGGGAGCTGGGTTTCTTGAGGTTGGAAAAAGGACACTGAGGGCTGACTTCATTAATGTTTACAAATATGGAAAGGGCAGGTGTCAGGAGAAAGGAGCCAGGCTCTGCTCAGTGGCACCCAGTGATAGGACAAGAGGCAATAGGTGTCAGATGGAACATAGGCACTTCCACATCAAGATGAGAAGGGTGCCTTTAGGGTGGTCTTAGAATAACAAACAAAACTATTTCAATTTCATCACAGTGCTTGAAATGCTGTTTCTCTCCAAAACCAGCTGTGTGCAATGTTGAGAAGCAGTAGTCATGTTGTATTATAAATATACCAAAAAATGTACTGTTTTCAGTGCTTTTCTTTGTACTGAAAATATGAAAATACTATAGATTCTTGATGCAAAAATAGAATTGTCAAGTTTTACTGGAAAGGTTATATTTTCTTGCAGATTGTTGTGCCTTTGTCCTTAGCAGAGTTGCAGAGCTTCCACGTTTTTTTAAATCACATGTAAAATCAGTTAACTAAATGAAATCAGTTCTTCTCAATGCCTCTCTTCTACTGGGAACCACAACCAAGGCTGAATCTCATATTTGGGTCTTGACGTCTGAAATAGAAATGGGACTGATGTGGTACCCTCAAGAAGATATATGAAATGTTTGCAGTTTATTTTCCATTAGGTGAGGAAAAATCATTCCTTCATTTACAGATGTATTTGATGATGATTTGAGAAAGACAAGTAGTTGTGTGAAGTCTTTCAGGTGTACTGAAACATCAAGCT
Organism: Upupa epops; assembly: GCA_013397515.1. Taxonomy (NCBI): domain Eukaryota; kingdom Metazoa; phylum Chordata; class Aves; order Bucerotiformes; family Upupidae; genus Upupa; species Upupa epops. The sequence continues at coordinate 56,720 of VZRI01013553.1, forward strand.
ATTCAAATTTGGACTCCTGGCTCTTAAGCCAACCTGTCTGTCTACCTTGGCCTCTCTTCTGGTTACTGGAGGGAGAGGTATTTCCTCTAGTTTGAAATCTCCAAATCAAGTGTCTAGTCTGGGTTGCCTTCTCTCTCTGTCTCCAGAGAGAATGAATGTGCATGGTGTGCAGTCAGTGAAGAGCACGGGCAGGGGTTCCTGTGGATCTGTTTCTCCCATCCCATGCCTGTCTTGCATGATGGTGGTTTGGGTTCCAGTGTGGTGGTGGTGGGGAGAGAGGTAGGGCAGTAAGGACATCAAATTCTTCACTTGCAGACTGTAATTAAGGGGGGAAATTTGACAACTGATTAATGTCTTTGAACTAATTCCTATGGCTGGTGCTCCTAAAATTCCCCATATTTTTAAGAAAGCAGAGTAAGTGCCATTTCATAGGCTAACCATTCCATTGTTATCTCAAGAGCTCTTCTGTTTTCATGTGGAGGGCACCTCATTCCCACGGTCATACTGCTCTACAGCCCTTTGTTCAGCTTTGCCTCTCTTTTTGCCCCTTTTGGATGGAGGGGGATAAATCTCTTGGAAGCATCTAGGCGAAAAGTCAGGGTACTTAATGAAACGGTGACACAGCCAGTTACATTGCTAGTGAAGAATTTAAGCAGAGAAGAATAAACTGAGGCAGCAAGTTCATAAATACAAAGGTATGTTTTGCTGCAAGAACCATAACAGTTCTCTGGTGCCTCTGCATCGTAGCCCGTTACAGTACGTGGTTTTAACGTGTGCTTTACACTGCCTGTGCGGTTTAATGATCCTCTGGCAGCCATAACTTTGAATTGACTAACTTTTATGTGCTTAAACTTCACTAGTATTCCTCCTTTTTTTTTTTCATCTGAGTTCCTTCTGAAAGAAGTAGAGAAACTAGCAAAAAAGAAGGAAGAAAAGACACAAAGAAGTGCTGTGATTCATGTCTGAATCAAGAGGAACTGTTCACTTTCAGATTTGTGTTTTGAAGTTGAATTGCAGGCTTGTGATCCCGCTCGTTTCAAAGAACACACGTGGGTTTTAAGCAGCAGATGCTTTGTGCAGCAGAAAGAATTCTTCATTGTGTTGTATTATAAGCAGGGAACATCCACAGGTTAAATGTTCTTAGACCCCCAAAAGATCCTATATTCAGAGATCTAAGAAATCCTGAAGACTTAAATCCATTTGCAAACATGAACTCTAACAAGCCTTACAACTCTAAGTGCTGGGGTGAAATCCAAACCCCATCAAAGTTAGCAGCAAATTCTCCGTGACTTAATAGGGTCAGGAATTGTACTTATTTTCTGCTGAAGGTTTTGCTTGTGTTAAGATTAGATATACCCTAAGTGACACAAGGAATGCCTTTGCTGCTTAAAGATGCTGAATGACAGATAAATGAACAGTGCTTAAAAAGTGCTGGGAATCCTGTAGCCAAAAGATGGGAGCTCAAGACTATAATTACAGTTCAGAAGACAATCAAAACCAAATTATAGCTCTTCCTGTAAGAAGATGGAAGCCTTGACATAGCAACATGCTAACTGTAGCAGATGGCCAGTTCATTGTTATCTATGGACCTCATGCTAGCTAAGCAGAGGTGTGTGGAAATTAGAGGTGAACTCCATCTGTGGTCAGAGGAAGGGGCCAGAAAGAACCTGGAACACTTACCCTGTGACTGCATTCCAGCAGGTTCTCCAGTGACTGTAGAAGGAAATTAAACTAAACTTTTTATAAGGTTTAAAATGTGTGAGGTCTATCCTGCGTGGTGGCTATTGCAAGGCTTTGAGAGGAACATGCATGACCAGTGATTAACCTGCAGTTAAGGGAAAGAAGTGGGGGGAATGGCTAATGCATTGATTGTAAATAGTGTAAAACAGAAATGTAGTGAGTCGGAGGAACGGAGAACTGCAAAAAATCTGCTGAAATCTCCAGAGTTTCTTTTCCCTTCCCCCCTGCTCCTGGGTGGATCAATAAAAAGGGAGAGCAGTTGTGTAATGGCTTTTTTTCCCATCGCTGTGTGATGTTAGTTTGACACATGCAATTTACTTGGAAAAGCTTAAGTAGCCTTAATAACAGAAAGTTCCAACAGAGCTGACACTAATGGTCTCCCCCGTTGTCAGTCTCAACAGAGAGATTAAGAGCTGAATGAACAAAAAAGACCAAATTGCCATCTCCCCCCTCTGGGTGTTGCTGCTTGAAAACAGGTGTGAGCCGTGGCATCGGGTCTTTGGGCAGGTTCTGGCCTCGTGTTATTGAACGCTCCTCTGACACTAGCATCTCCATGTACTGGACACTGACCCGGCTGCATCTACCTTTGTTAATACCCACCTTTTCACCGGCAAATCTTCTATGCTAGGCCAGAACTCTCAGCGAGGTGGAACAGCGCAGCGCACAGCTGAGCCCAGCAAAACCATGCGCGGCTGATTTACTTTGGTTAGGATTACTCTGTATTGACAGAACAAGACTTCACCTTTGCGTTAGGCCTTTAGAACATGAGGATGGCTTTGTGTCTAATTCTCTTGCCGTTGTCTGATTTGTACTCCTGTTGGTAGCTGTTACTGTTTGTTATGTGTGCGATTGCCAGCAGAGCAGGCTCCACATTCTGACTTGCTTGCAGAATTATAAGTTGTTGAAACACAAACCAGGAGTTTGAAATAAGCATGATATCTAAACTAAGTCTTGATAGTTCAAAGAACTGCTGGCTCATCACCTTAAACAAGAAAGAAATAAAATAATCAAATGTATACCTGAGTTTGTTAATGACAGTAAAATTTCTAGATGCTCAGAAGTCTTTTTTTCATTTCATTATGAAGAAGTCAATGTCCAACGTGCAGCTTGCAGTGTACTGGGAAAAAAATGTAATCAAAAAGAGGATGTGAGGAAGGGCAAGAGAGATGCACAGCAGTAAGTAATACTGCTAATGCTTTCCAGTTTTTCCCTTAACAAAAAGAACAGTTGTGATTTTCAGAGAAAGAAGGACTAGGAGCAGTGGCATAAAGACAAAAAGGCTTCATTTCAGCTAACTGAAGGGAAATGCGGTTTAATATCCTGTGGGAGTGATTAGGATTTTAAGAAAAGAAGATTGCTTTTCAAACAAGGCAGTTAAAGTTTTGCCTTTGATTCTGTGAGACTGGAGAGCTCTTTCTGATTTCTATTGCTGTGATTCTAACTTTAGACTGTGTCTTCTTGCACTTCGTCTTGAGCACAGCCATTAATACTCTACCCATGATTTAGATACAGTTTAGTTATTCGGTTCTTTAGATTTCAATTGCTGTTTGTAATGAAAACTAAACAGAAAGGTGCATTTGCAAGACAATGAGGTTGTCATTGACAACGCAGTTGGCAAAGCAGCACCAAGAGGTCAAGTCACAGGCATAACTAGTGATCAGTTTTCCAATGCCTTTCTGAATGATCAGGTTTTTTTGTACGTAAACACATCTGCTGATCTGAATCTATTAGGAAAAAGGATGGAGAAAGCAGCTGAATCGTGCAATGTTAATTAGTAGGAAAGAAGGATGGTAAGGTCTTCCAACAGCATTTTCTAATTGAAATCACTGAACTGGCATTTCAGCAATGATTTCTGCTTCACAGATCAAGAGAGATTATTTATTCTTAGCTGTTTTCTGTCTGCAGCTCTCAGAAGTTCACTCAGGCCAAGTGACTTCCATCACTTGTGAGCACTTTTGAACAAGCAGTGACGTGGCATTAGGGCTGGTGGGTTCCTTTCCAGCCTCTGAAGCCAGGCACTCCCAGGCAGATTGTTTGGTCTCTTCCCTAACCATAAGAGGAGATGATGACCATGGAAATGACTGCTGCTCTGGTATTGCTTAGTGAAAAGGTTAATTTGAAAAGGCATCAGGCCTTCAGAAAAAAAGAAAATTAAAAAAGAGACCACCCTACAAAGGCATTAACTTCTTAGAGGATGCTTGTGAGTTTGTGGATCACTGTGCTTATCACTGGGGTTGTACGTTCCTTTACAGCCTTTCTCTCACCTGCGTGTGAGAATGGTGAGATGTGGCTGGTCCACATGTGTGTCTGTCAGCACTGGTCTGCACAGGTACCTAGCGAAGCTGCAAGAAGTGGGCAAGCATGGAGTAGTTCTTTGCTAAAACGCTCACCTTGTTTTCTAGTAGTTACCATACGAAATATTTTTCACTTTGCTGGGTGTAAGAGGTGGGGCAGGGAAGCTTGTCATCACTGAACTGTTTCTGGAGCCTGTCAGTGGTCTTCAGAAAAAGATCACCCTTCTCACCAGTGCGGTCATTGCTGTTTAGAGGAAATAATGACATCAATTACTTTTATGGCTTGATCTGGTTTACCAGCAGCCCAGTCTCTGGCAGATCCTTTGCCTTTGCTGATTTTAGGACAAGAGTAAAAGGCTACTTTCACCTTGTTAAAGCGGCAGCTACTTACTCTGCCGCTGTGCTCTGCAGAAGCTTCAGCAACTTGCTTCTCTACAGATGCACAGCTCTGTGCTGCCAGTTTAACTTTGGAAAGGAAACCTCCCTGCGTCTGAGTCCCAGGCCCTTCCACCCCTGAGTGACTCAAGGGCTGAATTTATGATTCAGGAACTGTAGTGGAGAGAGAAGGGGAACAAGTCCTTTTCAAACCCAAGGAGGGGTTTGAATTGACATCCCTGGATGTATTTAAAAGCTGTGTAGATCTGGAGCTTGGGGATGGGGTTTAGTGGTGGCCTTGAGAAAGTTGGGTTAATGATTGGACTCGATCTTAAAAGTCCATTCCAACCTAAATGATTCAATGATTCTTCATGCCCCTGCAGCAGAACATGACCTCCATGTTCTCCAACACCCACCTCTCTGCAACTTACCTTCAGGTAGCTGTAGAGAGCAGTGAGGTCCCCCCTCAGCCTCCTCTTCTCCAAACTAATTCTGTCCAGCTCCCCCAGCCTCTCCTCATGTGACTGGTTCTCTAAACCCCTCATGAGCTTGGTAGCTCTGCTCTGGACCCGTTCCAGCATCTCCATATCTTTCCTACCATGACGGATCCAGAACTGAACACTGTACTCGACATGAGGCCTCTGCTGATACCGTGACATCTTGGGTATTCATGGCATGAGCCAGTGCTGAACTGGGGCACTGGGCCAGCCACCTCAGTGCATCTCCCAGCCCTCTCCCAGAGCATCAGCTGTGATGGTGCAAGAAGGAGTGTGTTAGCACCACTGGCAGCAGCTAGGTTGTGTTCTTCTTGAAGAGGAAGTGTATCTCCAGTGCTCCTTTGTCAGCTGGAAGATATTTCGAGCTGGTAACAGTGCTGTCTTCCTCCCTGCTCTGTCTGTCAGAGTGGTTTCTGATGGCTGCCTGGCTGCACTTCTTACCTAATTAGTATAAAACATAGCATTGAGCTCAAACAGAAGTTTGGCTGGTGTTATTGTAGGGGTGTTAATGTGCTGGCTGAAGAGTGTGGGCTTGCTTGGGCCAGTGAGGAGGAGGGTTCCAAGCAGGCATGAAGAGGATGGGACCTTTGCATCAGCATGGGGGCAATTGAGTCATCAAACTGAATGGCAGATAGTGCCTGTACTATACATAGTTTGAAAAATTATGTCTCTAAAACTGTCTTTCTGGCATGGAAGTGGAGCAGGGAGGTTATATGGTCTTTTGGCTGCCTTTTGGGGGAGAGAGGAACAGTGGAAGTCAGTTCATTAAAGAAAAGACTCTCTCCTAGTGAGGTTGTGCAGTCAGCTTGTGTGGGACGTATGTGGCCTTTTAATGGATTAGCAGGTGGTGTCTGCACAGAAGATGATGGTGAGGGACATTTGTCTCATCCCGAAGCCCCACTGTGTGTGAGCGTAACGTAAAACCCTGCTCTCCCATGAGCACAGCCGTGTGCCCGCTCTGTTCCCAAGGTTGAGCTTTAGCACTTCTGTTAAACAGCAGTGAGCTGGAAAGACGTCCTAAATGGTTTTATGTAAATGGGAGCGAGACATCTCATGGCTGTGTGTTTGCACACAGGCTCTGTCCCCTATAAAACAATAGATACTGTTTTGTTATGTAAATAGTGCCCAACTGACGAGGGCTTGCTTGGGTTGAGCTCAGTCAGACTGAATCGTTTGGACATGTGTGTGCAGGCAGGTGCTGAAAGACAGGACGGGGAGAGTAATGAAGTTCTAAAAGATAAGCAAAATATAAAACCCCCAAATCATGTTGTATGGAAAGTACATGGGAAGTCTGCAGCCCACATAAATGAGTTTGAGGGGTCAGGGCTGCGTGGCAAAGAGGTAAGTAGGAGGGGAAGAAAAACAGTTGTGCTGGTATAAGGAGTTTAGTGATGTTGAACTGATGACTTGAAACTGCCTCTTGGGACTTCATTGATGGTCTCCATGTGTCCCTGCCTCTGCTCTGCTCAGCAGGTGCCACTTTGCACGTTGGTTGTGGTGGTAACAAGGCATCACCTGAGAGCTCCTGGGCAGCTGTGGATTTCCATCAGATGAAGCCAGTGGTGGAGGTTGGGCAACAGAGCTGTGGTTGAGAGATCAGTGGGGGAAGCTGTGGTTGCTGTCATCCCATGTTCAGTGCTATGCAGGATTGGCTGTTGGTCTGGCTGCAGGTGGCCACCAGCTGTAGTGCAGCAGGGGCATCAGTTGATGCAGTCTGGTTGTGGTGAGATGTGTGATGAGCAGCTGTCATGCAGATGCTCCTGGGGAATCTGCTAAATAGTCATTATTGCAGTAATTAATAGCAACAAGTCTAAAAACCAAAAGGAAACAACCCTCCGGAAACATTTTCAGATGTTGCAGACTGTGCAGGTGCTTTGGGTGATGGATTGCACCTTGTCCAGATGAAAACTGAGTGACTTCACTTCCTGCCACAGAGTGTGTAATGTAAACAATAGGAGGGGGAAAAGCAGGGACCAGCATCTAAGGTAGCAGACTTTTATGTGGGTGTCCAGTTCAAAATACTGATTGGTATAAAATCTAATCCACAAAGTAGTATTGGTGTCACACAGGAAAGTCTGAATCTAGGGCGTATTGTTCATGTTGTGGGGCTTTGCTGCTGGTGTGGTGTTCCCAGAGACACCTTTGCCTGGTTAAAATCTGCCTCCTAGGGCAGGAAGAGGTGAGAAGCAGAGCCCTCCCTTTAGCAAAGTCCATCCATTTTTCCTGAGTGATTTATACAGCTTTGGTGATGGGACTGGAGAAAAATCCCCTAGAGGAAAGTAGTGCTGCAGGTCTCAGAAAAATCCTGCAGTCAGCTGAGAGAAATGTCAAACACCTCTGCATCCTGCAGAAAATGACAACGTGAGTTCCAGGAAACTAAGTCTTTCTAATTCACTCTGCTGAAAAGTGCTGTTATTTAACAGCCAGTGCAATCTTGGTGTTCCTGCCAGGTTTTAAACATGACAAACTGCTTCGCAGAGAGGCTGGGTGATAATTCGAGCATTTAATAGATTTCAGTGTACTAACAAGCAAAGGAACGTGTTTTGCTCTGAGAGCCAAGCAGAGATGGACAGTATTTAGGCATAGGAAGGTTTCGTAGCTGCTGTTTTATTATAATAAAAAAAGTCTTCTATTATCTACCATCCTGTAACAAAATGGCCTGACTTTGTATCTTAACTCTTGTCTATTCTAAAATAGTTTCCAAGAATTTTATTCCATCATTTGTGTTGCATTAATGAAGCTACCAGGTGCTGAGAGGTTTTTTACATTGTCATTTCTGTTGATAAAATAGAAAAGACAATTTGGAGTCCCTTGCAGAAAATTGGGGGCCCCTTTTATTCTTCTTTTCCTTTCATCTTGTATCTGGGTGCACGTGGTAACTTTTCATTAGCTCTGCAAGCAGTCTTTTATTCATGTACTAATATAACCGAGCAATTGTAGGGAGAGCAGCCTGTGCTTGAGCATTGCAACCTTCCCATCCAGTGCAGGGGATGTAACTGTAAAAGTTGTAACTCCAAAATCTTCCATAGGTCTCAGCTTTTCTTCTCTTAGCTCAGAGAGAAAGTTGCTGTTTTTAATCCTTTCTGTGAGTTGAGGAGGGGTTGTTGCTTAGCCTTTTGGTACCTGTGAAGTTTGATGTGGCCTGGCCTCTCCTTCAGCTTTCAAAAGTCCTCTTTGCTGTACTCTTTTGTTACTGGTGTGTAGGCGACAGGGCCGCTCAAGCAGCCTGGCAGCAATCTGGAGGGGAGGGAGCTGGGGAGGGGGAAGGTTCACAGGCTGTTTTTCACCCACTCTGCGAATTGTATGGGAGAGAGGTTGAAGCTGTGAGTTCTGCAACCCTGCCCTGAGCAACTAGTGCCCACCCACACTATGCTGTGCTGGCCCAGCCAAACTCTCAAGTAGGAAGGGCACTGAGACTCATCAAGCTGTTGGCGTCATCTGTGGGGATGCAGCTGGACCTCAGCACCTTGGGACAGTGCCTTCCTGCTGCTGGTCGGGAATATTAATCCATGGTCAACCTGTCCTTTCCCACGCTCCGTCCATGGGGTGAACAGGGTGTCCTCAGAAAGGTTTGCTCCAGGGCAGAGCAACTGGACCTGTTGGCATCACACCTAGGGCTTCCCTGGAGAAGCTCAGGAAGGTGGTGTTGTTTTCCCTGCACACCCCAGGTGAGTAATCAGATCTTAAACAAAGAAGCACTGAGATGGCTATTTCGTACCCCTTTGTTGTTGTCTGGAAAGCAGAAGGTTTGAGTCCTGCTGTGCTCTGTACTTTCCTTGGACTTCTGGACTGGGGGCGGGGGGGGGTGGCTGATAATGAGGCATTTCATTCTGGGCAGCAGGTGGTGGCAGCAGGGATGCGATGCAGTGTCTGTAATTGCTTTGTCGGGTTCGTTTTGCACCATCCAGGTGTGAAAGGTGCAGTCAAGCTTTTAACTGTAGTTCTTGTGCATCTGGTACCTTCCTCCTCCTGCCGTGGGTACAGACGTGTTCAAGGAAAGCAGCTCTGTGTGTCATAGGCATGCAGACAGTTAAAGCTGGTGGGGAGAGATGCTGCTGTTTTGGGGAAGGGTGTGCTAGAAGGGGAATGAGAAGGTTGTTCCCTCTGGTCACTCCTTGCCTTTTTCTACTAGCTCAGGAGGAGAGGAAAGTAGGTCTTTCAAGTTGTGTGGGTTTTCTCTACTAATGGGATGTGCTTTTCTGAGTGAGAAACAATCGCAGCTGAGGGGATGTAAAGCAGCCAGCATGTGGAATGTGACCTGTTCTGTGAAACAGCTCGGAGCAGGAGCCAGGTTTGTGACATGAGGTGACTGCCATACAGGAAGGGGGACTGAGGACTGCTGGAGGGGGAGGCTCAGACAGTGTGGGAGACATCCATAAAAGTCCGACAGCTGAATCGTTTCCATGCTGTGTATTTGTATGTGATCCAGGCAGTGGAAAAGGCAAGAAGGCAAACAGCTGATTACAGTAGTGCTGCTGCAGTCACTCCAGCATGACAGGTTGAGGAGAGGACCTTAATCTCCAGGGAATATGCTGCAGTAATGGGAAGCTGTAGAGAAAGAAGGGGATCAAAATGAAACTAGGGGGTATGGTTTCCAGCACTGACCTTGCATAGGTATGTCTGTGTGAACCAGACTCCCCTGGCAGCACTAACTTTGTGTTATCACAAGTCATTTAGGGTGTGAGTGTGGTTTTCTAGGTAGAATGAGTATCCACAGCTCCTGTGAATTTGCTCAGGAGCAACAGTGTGTCAGGAAAATGTTTGCATTGGGCTTTTTTTAGGGAATATGAAATGGTGTCAGTGTCTTGTCTTTTGAATGTAAAGGCTAAGAAAACCAAACAGGGTCTGGACAGATATTTTAAGGTGTGCAGAGCTGGCAGTTAATCGTGATGACTCTAAATCATAGCCAGCCAGGTTAGGTGCAAGGATGGGGATGAACGTGATGGGACAAGTTCATCTGGAAGCTGATACAAAGGGGCTGGCACAGAAACAAACCACCCCACTCACTGAAAAGCTCACAGAGAAAGATCTGTGTTGTAAGGCTCCACACTCTGTGCTGGTCACAGAGAAGAGGGGGGAGTGCTTCTGGGTTACAGAGGTGCCACTTGGGATGTGATAAGAGGACCTGGGATGTGTTTGGAGCAGGGGGGCTGGGCTCAGGGGGTTCAGCTTGCTTTCTGTAGCACCAGTCACTGGAAAGCAAATACTTCGGAAGGTGACATTGCAACCTGAGTTGCTGTTCAGAGCTCAGATTGCTAAGTGTGGGCCATCTGCATTTCGTGGCCTTATTATGTGATTGGTGCTATACTGTGCGCACTACTGTGCCAGAGGAGCAGGGTGCACAGTGCAGGTGAAGGACACAAGGGGTTGGTTTTGCTTTTGTCTTCCATCTTCCCTGTGTTACCAGGATGTCCAAACTGTGTTGGTTGCGATGGAGTGTGGGTGAGACTAGTCCAGCAGCACAGTGTTCGGCAGCGCTTCTCTGTTGCCCTCTGATGTGCTGCCTTTGAGGCACAGAGAGCTTTTCTTTTTTCTCTGCAAAAAATGAGGAGCCATGTGCTTGTGCTCCTAACTTATTTGAACTTAGCAAGAGGCCAACGAGAAACAGCTAATCCAAATTTTTAACCTGGAAATAGTGTTACCTACTGCTTGTACTTAGAAATCAAGAATCTGTTATTTCTTACTGCCTGGCTGGGATGTAACTTTCTATTTGGAGGAACATTTAACTTCACTGTGATTGCAAGGGTCTTTTCTAAAAAATTCTTAGAATTATAGAATGGTAGTGGTTAGAAGGGACCTCTGGATATCATCTAGTCCAATCTACCTGCTAGAGCAGGTTCTCCTAGAGCAGATCACACAGGAACGTATCCAGATGGATTTGATTCTTGAGGATATTAATCTCAAAGGGTGTTATAAGGATTACTGCTTATGTAGCACTTCAGGATTTATTAATACAAATGACATTAGGAGTGTAAATTAAATTCTACTGGCATCTTCTACAGGGTACCAAACATGGCTTTAACAGATGTGATAATTTAGTGCAGATAGTGATCCTGCAGGGTCTAGGGGCTTCAGATGCTCCTTTGGTGATCACGATGCCATGTTAAGTTCACTTAAACAGGGCTATAGCATGGTCTTGTTGCAGAGCTTGTCTGATGGACATAAAAGGTCTCACTCCAGTGTTTAGAAGACAGTTCACATGCCGCAGCCACCCATGCGTTTTCTCCTTGTTGCTGGGAGTGTGCAGCTCCTGTGAGGATTTGAATGCAATCTTTACTGTTCTCATGACAATCCCCCTGCTGAAGCTGTTAGCAGAAATATTAGCACTCTGAGTGGTGGGATTGCCATGGGGGCAGAGTTTGGTACTATCAGCTAAACCAAGGTAAACAAATCGATATAGGGGGCCATGAAAGCCATTAAGCAGTAATAACATTTAGTTATTGCTGTTTGGAGATGGATTCCAAGGGATAATGTAAGGGTGAAAGTCATCATACTCCGCTATCAATCTCTAAGATCAGCTAGTGTCTGCACCAGTTCCCCTCAGCCTGTGCAAAGCCTGTAATACTGGTGGCTGATAAAGAGCAGTGCAGTGATATTTCGAGAGAGAGAAATCACCTGTACATATGCTGGATGTCTTGACAGTGCTTTTTATGTACTAGATCAATTTCACACCGAAGTGTGAAAAGCACAGGTAAAGCTGAAATTCTCCCAAACTGGTCAAGTTCTGGATCCTGCAGTTCAAAGAAATTTGTGAGTACGTTTTCTGGGTTATGTCAGATCTGTTTTCAGCTCCGATGGCTCACAGGACGGGTCAGTGGAGCCTGGGAAGAAGAACACGCTCACAAGTTTGCATGCTGAGTGCTAAATCTGAATTGTTTCTGGGGTCAGTGGGGCGTGATGTCAGCACCGCGGGAGGAACATCGTGTCTTGCTGACAGCAAAGATGAGTGTTTCCCAGTTGCAGGTTGTGATCCGTCCCAAAGGTGTCCTTGGCATCGTTTGGGGAAAGCTGTGAAGCATTTTATACTCGTGAGGGAACAGTCAGCTGCCTTTAATTGCTGACTGCACTCAGTCTTTCCAGGGCAGAGGTTTGTGTATTTACATCAGCAGTCAGTAACTGTAGCCTATTCTTGTTTCTGTGGCCAACACAGGGTGAGCTACTATTAGCAGTGGATGTACTTACAGTTAACCTATCCTTGGCTAGTGAAAGTCTGGGAAACATGAGGGGAAGAAGAGAATGAACATGAGGGGAAGGAGAGATCTAGGGCCAAATACACTCAAATACTCTCTTTTAGTTAAGCTTTCTGAAAGTTCACTGATCTTTGTTCCCGCCTAGAGGGACAGTGGCACACTGAAACGTGGTCCTGTCTACATCCCACTGCACTGCAACAGAAGCACATGTCCTCAGGAGGCTCCAAGGCGGTTTTGTGACCCCTTCCCAACGTGTTGCAAAGATGAACACTCAAGGAGGAGCTGCTGCAATGCTTCTGTCTCTGAAACCTTGCTGATATTTTCTGATCCCCCCAGGTCCAGAGGATGGCATAGCAGTTAACGTCACCATTCCGGGAGTTTGGGTCCTGCCTCGCCTGCCTGCATGCTGCTTAAACTGATCCCGAGCCTTTGTTTTTGGACTGAAGAAACCTGAAAACCTCTCTCTTCTAATTCATGAGCCAGCAGGATGTGGTCGCCGTGCTTTCAGAACGCCTGCTCGTAGCCGCCTACAAAGGCCAAGTGGAGAATGTGGTGCAGCTTATCAACAAGGGTGCCAAGGTAGCAGTTACCAAGGTAACAAAAGAAAAACGCTTTGCGAAATCCCTGGGAACTAACATAACTCGCAGAACATTGTCTGTGGAAATGCCCTTGTCGCTTTACCAGTCTGCATGTGACTGAGCCTGGTGTTTGGGTTTCCTTAAAGTGTATACTTCACAGCTCACAGGAATTTCCAGTGGAGTGCATGTCTTGCCTTTGTACGATGCCCAGCGGACACAGTGGTGGTGAATGTTAAGTCCTTAGATGTGCAGTGTGTCGACAGAGGAGTAGCGAGGTTTTTCAAAGCATGCATTGACTTTTGAACACGCTGCGGACTGATGAATGGAGTGATTCATCACTGTCGAGAGAGTTCAGAGTGCACAGCGTTCTGGGTGAGCAGATGAGGGAAAGCCACCTGTTGCAGGAGGGAAAGGTGCACTGAAAACACTTCTTTCACTGAAGTCCCTTGGTCCAGCAGCCTCACTTACACCTGACATCTTCATTGATTCAGGTTGTGTAGTTCCCAGTCAGTTCCAGACTTCGGGGTTGCAAACTGTGTTGCCCATACCTTAGGGATAAGGTCAGCATTAAAGCATTTCTGCTTAGACACCCTCAGCAAGTTTGCAGATGACACTGAGCTGTGTGGTGTGGTGGACATGCTGGAGGGAAGGAATGCCATCCAGAGGGACCTGCACAGGCTTGAGAGCTGGGCCAGTGCCAACCTTATGAGATTCAGCAAGGCCAAGTGCAGGGTCCAGCACCTGGGTCAAGGCAATCCCAGGCACAAGTACAGGCTGGGTGGAGAACACATTGCAAGCAGCCTTGAGGAGAAGGACTTGGAGGTGTTGGTCAATGAAAAACTCCACATGAGCCGGCAATGTTTGCTTGCGGCCCAGAAAGCCAACTGCATCCTGGGCTGCATCAAGAGAAGCATGACCANTCCAGTGTCTGAAGGGGGCTCCAGGGGAGCTGGGGAGGGGCTGTTTGCCAGGGCTTGGAGTAGTAGGACCAGAGGTAATAGTTTCTAGCTGGAAGAGGGTAGTTTAGACTGGAAGTCAGGAAGAAGTTCTTCATGATGAGGATGCTGAGACACTGGCACAGGTTGCCCAAGGGGGTCGTGGCTGCCCTCTTCCTGGAAGTGTTCAAGGCTGGGGCCTTGAGCAACTTGGTTTAGTGGGGGGTGTCCCTGCTTCTGGCAAGGGAGTTGTAACTAGATGATCTTTGAGGTCCCTTCCAACCTGAACCATTCTATGAATCTTATGAATCTATGATAGTCGCCTATTCCTAGCTCTCAACATGTCATAAGTAACACCATTGTATAAGAGATGAGGTAGAACTGGCTGTTGGAGATAAAGTTTGATTAGCAAACCCTGTTAAAGAGAAGTGTTCAGAGCTATAGCACAACACTTGGGACATCCTGTTTTGATGAACTTTATTTTTCCTCCTATCTAGTTTTATTTATATTTCCATATCAGTGTTGAACACTACATGGGTATGTGAGCTAATGTTTACAGATAGAAAGCAACGTGAGTATCTTTGATAAATGCTCTGTTGTTTTATCTGTCAGTGACAGTTGTTTTCAGTCTCTTTGCATTGTTGGAATTATAGATAGTATTTATTTTGAAAGCTGGAGTATTCAAAGACAAGCGACACCTTGTTGATGGATACAAAGCACAGATATAATAAGCTGCTCCCATCAAGATGCCTCTTTGCCTCTGCTGTCCAAAAAGTTCTGTAGCTGATGAACAGCTATTAAAAGTAGTCAGTAACAGCTCAGGGAATACTGACTTACAGATGTCTCAGGAGCTTGTGGTTGGTTCTTGTATTTTGAACTGTCAACTTTGAAACTGCTGAGGGGCTCAGCTGAGAATTCTCCAGTGTTTGAAAGGATGCTGTGCTTTGTATAAATTTGTGCAGTAGTGCAGTTTCAAATCCAGCTTCCACGCCGTTTGAGCATGAAATGTGGTGTCCTTTGCAATGGTTGCAGAATCATCGTGCCACTGCTTAACTGTTTCATGGAATTAGTTGTCATAATCCATAATTTAAAGGCCAAATGGACTCATTCTCATCGTTACGGTTGTTCGTTATGCGTTTATCACTGCCTTCTCTTTATTACATTAAGAAGCAAGTTGTGTAAATTTAACTTTCAAACACAAAATCAGGTTTGCTAGAGTTGCAAGTACTTCTTTCCTGAACAATATAGGTGGCTTCCTGCTTCTTTAGTTCAGCCCTAGTGTGGGAAAATCAAAGCACAACAGAACTGGGCCCAGATGCAAAGTGTTGCTGTTTCTGTTGGAAAGCTGTGCTTACTGATGAGCCATGAGGCCATCCCTGTAGGTGACCTGGTACTGTGAGATTGTAGTTATTCTTCCCTAGAGGTTGTGGGTCATCTCCATGGAGCCCAGGAAGGGGTAGTGACAAACGCTGTCCCTCTTGTCATTCTGCATGCATCCTGGCACATCAGTGGACAGCACAGACAAGATATTTGGTAGCCTGGTGACAGGCCGTGCTCAGAAGAGTTGAGGTCAGATCAGCCAGACTGTGGAGGAGTGCACAGAGGAATGGAGTCTCTTGGCAGATAAACTGAGGGTGCCATGTGTGGAGCATTTTAGAGGTGCACACATGCTTATTCCTCTCATGCTGTGAGCCAGACAGAGGTGATCTCAGTGTGAGACCAAGCTGCTGCCCTCTTTAAAGCCCATCAGTTCACGCTCAATATCATCCTATCCAAGCCTACACAGCACTCTGTACTGCGAGAGCATGTACATAGTTGTCTATAGAAGGGTCTGTGAACGTGCCCTGGAAGAGCTTGGCTTGCTGGTCTGGTGACACACGAAGGCTGAAAGGAGAAGGAGCTGTTTAAAGTTGGGGGCCAGGTTGCCACAGGAACAATATATAGGTATAAATTAGACTCATTACATTTAAACTTGATGTTTGAAGTGGATTTTTTTACTTATCAGAGAACCAGGTTCTTGTACAGTCTTTGCATTAGCAGAACGGGCACAGAGTGAGAACTACTTTAAGGATAGGGGTAATTGATTTTAAGATGGAAATTACACAGGCTTGTTTGGAGCAGAGAATTATTGATTAAGCTTTTAGATAAAGTGGAATGCACATAATGTCGTTTCCCTCCTCAAGATAAAACTGTCTGCAAAGTGAAGCATAGAATTTATTCACGTGCATGCTTTAGTTCTCTTCCACTTGTATGTCTTTTGTGCGTAGCTTTCTGTTTGTTCTGTTGAATTCATTTTAAATTCTAGGGATTTGCTTCAAAGTTAAAAAAAAAAAGTTTATTGTACTTGTCAGCCAAAATTCCTGCTGAATTCTGTCAGAGTTTATTGGAAGAAGACATGCAGACACAAGAGCTCTTTGGAGCGTGGGGAGAAGTTCCTGCAGCACTTCAGGCTGTGGATGTATTTCTGATAATGCATCTGTGAGCACAGGCCGGTTCTTCTGAGAAACACCATGCAGAGCCACAGCTTGAAGTGATCAGGAACTAGAGCTAAATGCTAGAGAGTTCTTTATTCAAGCAGGATTAATTGAGCATAGCTTAAGAGAAACTGAGGATATTTTTCTGTAACAAACCAAGTGCTGTGAAGTGCCAGTAGCTGGCAGACTATCCAGCTCTGTGTTTACTGTATCTATGGAAGGTCATACAGTGTGTTTAATTGTTGCATCAGTAAATGGTAATTCAGCCGCAAAGCGGTACTTTATGTTTGATGTAAGTAGATGTTTTCAGAAGAACAGTTAGGAAGCAGTTCAGTGGAGAGTCCTGCTGCCCAGAGGCTCACTTCAGCATTTCATAGATTCATAGAAAGATTCAGGTTGGAAGGGACCTTAAAGGTCATCCAGTTCCAACCCCCCTGCCAGGAGCAGGGACACCCCCCACTAGACCAGGTTGCTCAAGGCCCCATCCAGTCTGGCCTTGAATGCTTCCAGGGAAGGGGGCAGCCACAACCTCTCTGGGCAACCTGTGCCAGTGTCTCAGCACCCTCATTGTGAAGAACTTCCTCCTGACTTCCAGTCTAAACCTTCCCTCTTCCAGCTTGAAACCATTCCGCCTGGTCCTGCCACTCCAAGCCCTTGGCAACAGCCGCTCCCCAGCTTTCCTGTAGCCTTCTTCAGGTACTGGAAGGCTGCTCTGAGATCTCCCTGGAGTCTACTCTTCTCCATTTCCTCAGGGATTGTGTATCTTGCTTGTTTGTGTAACATGGCATCTGTGCAGGCAAAGTCAATATTGAAGTGTTCACCTCCTCTGTCTCCAGCAAGGGGCACTGGGGCTTCTTCCAGATTTGGGACCTTTAAAAAATATGTAAAGAAGAGCTTCTGGTTGTTTTTCTTTTGATTTTGTGAGTTGAGATCATTTAGGGAGAGGGCTGTGACCACTAGGAATAGCACAGGAGGCGTGATGCTAGTGACAGATCAGATCAGGTTGGCTTTTCTCTCTATCTTGTCCCCGGAACAATGCCTGGAGGATGGAGAGAAGTGGGATTTCACTTCCCAGGCATCAACATCTGATGCAACCCAAGGACACCTGGCAAAACCAAGGCAATTCTGGAGGAATGGCAGTCCTTACCATGAACTTCTCCATGGCCAGAGTTGCCATTTCCATATTTGAAGCTCAAAGTGTTGCTGTGTGTGGAGTTACACTGGGGTGTTGCAGCATTCAACAGCAAGAATCAGGGCCAGAAAAAGCTTAGTGTTAGTGATCACACGCAGAGAGGAGTGCAGCTTCTCAGTTACAAATGAGAAACATCGAGGATGTCTTAGAGGTAGTACAGGCAGTTTTAATAGGATTACTTTTGAAAGGGAAGCAGAACATCTTTGCTGTAGAGCACAGGGTTAAGATCATAGATACAAAACTGATTTCTATGGAGAAGGGAGGATCATTCAGAGAAAAAGTAGTACAGAAGTGTGAGAGGTAGTGCTTGTGTTTTGGTTCAGTCATTCTCTTTGTTTAAGTTGATTTTTGAACTAGTTGTGTAATGAGCTTGTCAGTATGGTAAAGCTGGGATGCTTGCAGTCTTCAGAGATGCTTGTGCTTCAGAGCACACAATTCTTTAAAACAATGTTTTCTTCTTAATTTTTCAGTTAAGATGGAAACAAAGAAAAGTGTATTTTGGTGCTTGCATGTTTTGTGCTCCTTCGGTTTGAAAAGCTGTGCGTGTCTGTTGTAAACAATAAACAAAAACAAATGAAAGGGGACCGGCAAACATTTAGGGACTTGCCAAATGCCTGTTGAGGTCATTGAGAACCTGTCTGCTCACTCGAGTGAGCAGGTAGTTCATGGAGAACGGTCAGTCTAACAAATAATTGGTGTGACCGATGTGGCAAGGCTTGGGTTTTGCTTTCAAGCTTTCTAATGAAACAGGGATAGTTGCATTTTTGCATAAGCACAGGTTGGATAAATGGGTAACTATCCTTTCTGCAGCAGGGTGAGAGCGAGAGCTCTCGTGTACTCGGGTAAAAGCATCTACAAATGCATACACACAGGGACAGATCGTGTGGCTCATGGCGCTAAGCCTCTCTTGTGTGGATTTGGTTGCACAGTTCATTCATTGGCAGCTGCTGTAAAAGAATTCTGCGTTTAAGGGTGAATATCAACAGCTACCTGACAACGTCTGAGCTAGAACACACATTCTGTGCCTCTCGCTTCTAGAAATATGCCGAGGTAGTGGAGTGGGTCCAGAGGAGAGCAACGAGGCTGGGGAAGGGACTAGAGGGAAAGTCTTATGAGGAGAGGCTGAAGGAGCTGGGGTTATTTAGCCTGGAGAAGACTCGGAGAGGACCTTGTCACTCTCTATAACTACCTGAAGGGAAGTTGTAGACAGGTGTGGATCAGGCTCTTCTCTCAGGCAACTAGCAACAGGAGGAGAGGGCAGGGCCTGAAGCTGCAACAGGGAAGGGTTAGGTTGGATGTTAGGAAGCCCTTCTTCATGAAAAGGGTGATCGGAACCTGGAATAGATTGCCCAGGGCAGTGGTGGAGTCCCCATCCCTGGAGGGGTTTAAGGGCAGACTGTTTGTGGCACTTAGTTCCATGGTCTAGTAGTTTATTGTTTTGATGTTAGGTCCTAACCTGGGCTTGATGATCTCAGATGGCTTTTCCGGCCTCAATAATTCTGTGATTAAATACAAACAAAACCTCTACCTTTTCATTTTACTGCTGAGATTCACGTGGCTGTTTACAGTTCTTGGCTGCTGCGTGCAATGCCCCACGGCCACGGCAGCGTGTCACGCTTGCTGGAAGTTGCAGCCTTTGTGCAGTAGGTCCCATTTATTTTGTCAATAAGCCCATGACATGGGAGGATTTGTATGATTTGTGGCCTGCTAAAGCGATTGTTTACGTTTGGACAGGAGTTCCAATTGCATATTTTCAATCGGTTCATTAATCTCAAGTAGTAGCACTCTGCTGTTTATACTTCTGTGTTAACCCCAAACCCTCACAGCCTGTACTGGGAGATGCTCGTAAGGTTTTACATCAATAATCTGTATGTTAAGCAGTCCCTGCGTTTAGTGTTGTCTCCTTGCACTGTCTAGGAGATGCTCTTGGTTGTATGTGCATCCTTCCCCACTAGAAGCCACGTTTGTACTCAGACAGGCCCCCCCTTTGGTGCAGCAGTAGTGATCATGAGGAGGCATGCAGAGAGAAATTTACCTTCATCTCTCTTCCCCCCTAGATATTTCAGATAGAAAGTGCTTCTGTGAGAGAAAAACCTTGAGAGCTGAGCACCTCTGATTGTTGCTGCTCCGGCTTCCCCCCCCATGTGGCATGGACCCACGGGACATTTCTCTCCAAAGATTGCTGTGCTCTAAGTTTGTCATCACAGCATGAGGAGCATCCAGATTGCCTTCTCCCTCACTCCCTCCCTCTGTCTTTGTTCTGTATTGGTGTGTGTGTGTGCATCTGTGCATACGTACCTGTATGTGCAGGTATGTGCTTGTGTGGGGAGGCGGGTGGGAGTGTTTTTCCGGTGTCTGTGTTGCTCACTGGAGCACTGTCCAGCTGTACTATCTCTGCCCTTATTTTGATGTTACTGGGGAAAAAATAAACAGCATTGCCAGTTCTTGCAGGGTTCCAATTAATCTTGAGGTGATCAGTGCTATTCCAAAAGTCTGAGCCTCTAATCAGCATAATGTGCTGGAATTGATCCATCTTCCCACTCTCCCATCCTAGGTCGGGTCATAGTTTTCATGTATAGTCTGAAGAGCTCAGGGACTGCCTTTATGCAGTAGCTCTAGTCTCTGACATTCTCTCCCTTGGGGTCTCAAATAGATGGGATGACTCTCAACCTATAGAGAATCTCGAAACACACAAACCCTCTGGAATAAAATGAATCCTCTAGTCTTCTGCTTCAATAGCTCAATTTTATTTTTAGATTTTTAAACAAAACTCTGAGTCTGGGGGACATGACTGATGTTTGTGAATGTTTGGGGTCAATGATAGGGGTAACGCACCATTTACAACAATTTCTGTTTGTTGAGTGACAGGAAGAGCCAGGCAACCCTTGCTAAAAGCTCTCTGGCTCCTCAGTGGTCTTTTCTAGTAAGTGCCATCTCCTCCTTTAGCATCTCATCTCCTATGGCTGGCTGTGAGCATGGGGAGGCTGCCCAGCTGTTGAAAACTGGGGATGAGTTGATCTCAGTGACAGGAGAACTTGGTGCTCCATGGAGTAAGGGCAGCCTCCACCTGACAAACCCCTTGCTGGGGCAGCTTTACTTTACTGGTGCCCTAAGGCACTGAATGGGCAGGTGAAGGTCCTCTGATTTCTGCATCTTCTCTGGGTTTGCAACCTTTTCTTGTACATGTGTCCTGCCACTGGGGACTCCCATACTGTGTGATGATTGCCTGAGGTGTGTTGGGTGAGGGGAATATGCCTATCCTGTTGAAATCAACTCGTACTCTGCTTTCATACTATACTTTTAACAGAGTGCTTTTGACTGCACCTCAGCATTTCTTAAGTGCTTAGAGATGTTTATCTTACCACAAAGTCTCCTGCTGGGATATAACCATGTTGTTGATGCTGTTTTCCTACTAAAGTACATGAACTGGTTTGAAATTGGGTTTGGGATGTTTTCTGCTCTGTGCACAGGTGGCAATACATTGTTTTCATGACACATTAGCAACCTGCTAGGAAGTGAGACACCCGGGTTCCGTGATTTACTTACTGTCATTAAGTGATGTAGAAAGTCAGGATCCAGAAGGTGAGCGTGCTGGAGCACGCATTCATACCCCAAACATATTGTTCATAGCCAGCAGCGATTTGTCAATTCAATTTCTTTGTCTTTTTGTTCTTCTCTTTTTTCTTCCCCCCCCTCCCTGTGTTGCCTGGAGACTTCTGTGTCTCCTGCTATTGAGTTACCTGGAACAGCGACATAGCCCTGGCTCTCCTCCAAGTTGATGGGGAAAGTGAAGTGTGCTCGGTGCCACTCAGTACCTTTCACCATAGAGCCTGTGCCAGGTTGAGCAAGAAATGCTTCCCTCTTTGAGCCTCTTTTCGCTTCGATTCTTAGGTCTCTCTTAGAAGAAGCAATGGCCTGTTCCCCTTTTCTGAAACGCTTCCTTTTAAATTCTGTGAGAGGATGCTCAGGTGGGGTTCAGTGACAAGTAGCTGTTGTTTTCCTCTTGGCATTTCACTTCAAGTGTTTGGAACCTGTTTGTTGGGGAGAAGATTGGTTTGTTTATTTATTTATTTTAAATTATTTTACTTCCAAACTTAAATGCATTTCTTTCCTTCTAAAAATCCACCCATCCTGTATCCAGTTCAGTAAGGAAAGCTTTTCCATCCTCTTTATTAGGAAACTGGCCTTGATTGCACTAGAGATTGAATTTCTCATGGCTCTTTCATATTCTCACTTTCATGTGGGTTAGAGCTCGGTAATGGTTGAACATAAATATTGGCTAGAAAAATCTGACTGGTCCTTGGAAAATGAGATTGGTCGTTGTACCTGGAAAGTTACTTAGAGTGACTACAAGTCCTCCCTTCCTTCTAGGGGGATCATCATACACAACAGTGCAGTAGCTCTCATTTCTGTCACCAGGAGGTTACTCGTTTCAATGTGTGGAGTTGCCCGCTGTTGCAGCTTTGCTAAACAAAAGTGAAGCTGAAAGTGGTTGACAGTTCTGTGCTCCAGAGGGACTGCTACAATATGAATTCTCTTCAAGCATGGCCATAACGCTGAATCTGGATGTGTAAGGACATAGCCTTATGGGTGTATAACGTCCCTTTTTTGTAGAGTATGACCAGGATAAAATGAGATGCTGCAGGAGGGGCAGTTTTCAACACACACTGAATGAAGGTGAAGCCTTTGGCATGGTCATAAATGTCATTTCTGCTATTGCAGGTTTCAGACAGTGAGAGATGGACAGAAGAAGAAGGAGAAGCAGAACATTTCTGGTCTGTTACCATGCATAAAAATTAATCAAAGTATTATTTTCTTGTCATTTCATAGCATGGCCGGACCCCCCTGCATCTTGCTGCTCACAAGGGTCATCTCCACGTTGTCCAGGTTTTGTTGAAGGCAGGTTGTGACCTGGATATTCAGGATGATGTAAGTAGATTCAACCTTCCTGCGTGGGGTGAAGGGGAAATGGTAATTTGCAAACACCAAGGGAGACCTTCACTTCTTTGAAGTAGGATTAAATGAAAGTAAAATCCTTCTCTCTCTTTTCTGACTTGGAGATGTAACCTCTAATTTGGAGATGCAAAACTGTTCGGGAGGCAATGTAAAATGTCATGTTTTTCGATTAATAGCTGGGTCCTCTTGCTCAAGCTGCAGAGCTTTATAAGAGCTTCGGTTGCGCCAGGCTGGTGTGAGTGTTAATGAGAATTGTTGTATGGCTGCTTGGTGGAGAAGTGAAATAAGAGTTTACTCTGGGAGCCCACTGGAGGATATCAGGTAGGGGACACAATCTGTTGTGATGGTTGCCTGAAGTGGGAGATGTTTTTTATGTAGACACAGGCCAGAGTGTACAGAGTGTTGAGCAGCTGCCTGAAGACCAGTGAGCAGCATCACAGGGGAGTGATTCTGTTGGCAACTCAGTGTGCGGGTGGTTGCATCTGTGTGGCTGTTGTGCAGTGAAGCATCAGCACAATGAAACCAGCGTTTTGTTTAGCAAACGGTAGTTTGTTTTCATTTGATATGTACCTTCCTGGAATTTCTCTGCTTTCCATAAGAATAGTTCTACTCTTGGATCAGGCTATAAGACACATTAGAGTTATGGGTAACACGGTTTGTCTCTGATGAGCAGAGGTGAAAGATTAAATGTGCAAGTGTTTGAATAACCCTGACTTACTCAGATTCACTGCTGACATCTGACAGCACGCTAGAGCAAGTTTGAGGAAGGGCTGCTTTTGTTCCCTCTGTAAGAAATAGAGTGAAGATTCTTCAGAGGATCTGGAGGTCCAAAGATGGTTAGTAGAGGCACCTGTGTGACTACTATAAAGAGGCTGAAAATATCTAGGTGCCTTTTGAAAATTGTCTTTGGCATTTTTTTTTTTGCATCTAGAGGATATTAAATATTTAGAGATAGAGGAAAGCTGGTTTCTTGCTCTGCCTGAGTAGGTGCTTCCCTGTGAGACATGAGCTGTCTGTCTGCCACGCTTAGGGCTGGGGTGCTGATGCAGCCAACTTTCTACTGGGAAATGTATCTTTCTAGGAAGAAACTTTGCTTCCTGCACTCTTTATTCCTTCCCTTTGCCCATCTGTGAAATAGAACCGATTTGCAAGTGTAATGAGACTATCAGTTCATTCAGATGTATGTTTTTCAGCTTCTCTCAGCAAATAGGACTCATCAGGTATTTCAGATGAATTGCAGGTATTTATGTAGTGTATAATTATACACTATATTACTGTTATTACAGCCCTACCTTACAGGTACAGTCAGTTTTCCTGAGAAAAGCAAGTTGAGGCTCTAGGAGCAAGAGCTTCCATTAACTTGGTCAGATGTGGCTTCTGTGAAAACTGGCATTCGAGTAAGTCTGGGGATTTTGTTAATCCTCTAGGAATAAAATCTGGGCTCTTTACATGTAAACATGGTAGCCATCATGGCAAAACAGGATTTAGCATAATTTCAGTGGCACAAAGAGCCTTGTGCTATAGAAATAGAGGTAGAAGACCTGTTTGCTTCCCTTGCAAGCTATTTGGAGACTTAGGTCATGACAACTGGACTCTGCTCCTAAACATGGTGCCTAACCTGAACGGAGTGGGTACATGCTTGATTCACAGGTCCTGTTGCTTTAAAATGTATTTGGACTCTGTGTTTAGCACTAAGAATTTGATCGGCACTGAGGAGAGCGTTAGGAGTCGCTGAATCTCATAGGGTGCATTTGGATTTGTGTCAGAGGAAGACGAATGCTAACACCCCAAGCAAAGCTTTTGGCTTGAAAAGGTATGAATTAAAACAGTTCTGCTTTCCGTTCACATAAGTTTCCAAAGGTTTTCTGTTTACGGTTTCTCCTTGTCTGATTCATTTTTGCACTTTGTGTATGGCACGTGGAATGTGTTTAAATTCCTTTTAGCTGCAATCTATTGATTATGCCTTCAGACACTTTTACTGTCTGCTTATTTGGCAGTGAAGGCATCTTATTCTCAAACGCTGAATAACATCTACATGTTTCATTGTTTTTCAGGAGCACAGATTTAGGTTCAGAGATGAAATTGCTTGTGAGAGCAATTGAAGAGTAAATTACTTAGTTGATTTTTTTTCTGTGGCATTGTTGTGGTAATACAAAACAATCTCCAGGTTCTAAAAAGATGACCTGTACTTTATTTTCTAAATAACAAGAGAAATCGAATGCGTCCTGTTCTGGAATTGACTCTCTTTAGCTAATGAATGAATTGCAAGTTGAACATGCCACATGATAAGCTGAATCTTTAAAGTTGCTAAATATTGTGGAAAGATTAAACCACTCCCTTCGTGTTCTACAGATTCGTTCTTTAAAACCCGGTAAGAACCGTAAGAATTAGTTGAAGAATGACCTCCAGTGGCCTGGAGTGGGATTATTATGGATTGCAACCGGTGGAGTCCAGCTCTGTAGAGTACGCCACCCCCGGAGCTAACTCTTTCCTTCTCCCTGCCACTACTGAAAACTCTTACTGGGATCCCAATGCCATCTCTGAGTGGTCAATGAGTATCCGTACAGCACACACCTCAGAAATAGTCAAGGAGAAAGTTGTCTCGGTGAAGGAAATCAAGGACGAAAAAGATAAGAGAAACCAGAAGAGAAAGGCTAGGAAGGAACCTAGAAGATCAGAAAGAGAGAAGGAGGTTAGAAACCTTGTGCATCAACTCTGCCTTGAGCTTGTCATCTCCCATGGCTGCATGCTGCAAACACTTTCCTGCTGGTCTGGCATGACCGAGCTCTGCTGTGGTGCATGACTGCATGGTGGGCTTTGCGCAGGCTGCTCTGCGTCAGGTTTGCTGCTCTGCATCAGGTTTACTCCCCTGCGTGCACTCTATGGAAATCTAACCGGGAATACTCGTTGGCCCAAGGCTCTGAAACTTCCCTTCTGGAAGTTCTGGTTTAAGAAGCTGAAATGTAATTGCAATGGAACAATAACCCAGGGTTCATCATGATTTACAGCTGAATGTAAATGTGCAAAGTGGTTCATCCCTATTCTCCTGTTTCAGTCTTGTTTAAGCTGTGATTAGTTTCATTCACAATTATGTTTTCATGGCTTCATCACCTCCGCTGGTCATGTATCATCATTTGTTGTTCAGATGTGTACAACGATGGCTGCCTTTCTTTGACACTGAGAAACAGCAGGACTGTTCACTTGTGTGTGTGTGTGTGTGCGGCTGCTTCCGGACATCCACGTACTCTTGTGCGCTCCTGTGAGTCCTTAATGCATGGTTACATCTAAACTTTAAATTCTTTGGGACGTTCTACTGTGAATTAGTGGTTTGATTTCATAGTCTGAGACTCTGCAAGCACTACCCAGCACTTTGCATCGGGGACTGGAGGCATGATTTTTTTTGCTGGTGATTTTTTATTGTGATTTCTGCAAACATGAAATGACAGAGAGGAGGTGAAGTGTGACATTGGAGAGCGGCTTTATGAGTGTTGGGTGATTGATGGATGCTCTGGAGAATAGGAGTGAGCAGGAAAACAAGACATGGTGGTTATAGTACTTGTTTTAAATCGGAGAAAGGGAAAAGTAATGTATATTACAAGCTGATGTAACCCACATCTCATGAAATTTGGGCAGTAGAGTCTTTAGTAGAAACTCTGGTAACCCAGGAGAGCTTGCAGAAGTACTACCATGTACCCGAAAGACTTCCGTAAGTTGCTTGTATCTTTTCCTTTCCCTTGGAGTGTTCAGATTCAAACCAGATGCCTGTCCAGTTCCCAGGTTTCTGGTCCCAGTGGTTGCATCCACTGCTTTAAGTTAGTCAGCCAGTGAGGAAACTCAAGAAGGTGATTGCAATCACCAGAACACTGAGCCAGCACCAGCAGCCTAGCCAACACAGAAGTGCTAAAGGAAAGGGCAATGCCAAAGTCCACACAGAAGGTCAAGGTATCTGCCTTTCTTCGGGACTCAAAGCTTGTAACCCTCTCCTGAAAGCAAATACTGAAACTCTCTGTGCAGAGCATGGTTTTGCCCTTTGGAAACGTAACTGCTGGTGCTGGGCCTTGCTGTGCTATGGCCACTTTCTAGGTAGGGTCCTGCTGTCCTGCATCCTCTGCACCAGGGGATGCAGACTCCTAGCCCAGTCTTCCCACATCTCCCTCTCTCTAGCACAGTGAAGAGTTTTCTTAGAAGAGGAGCACTTCCCACACAACAGTTTTCCATGGCAAGACAAACTGGGTGAGTAGGGTAACCTCTAGTTGATGGCCGCCTTCTTGCCTGGCCTTATTTCTAGGGGTGCTTGGCGAACCTGCAACTTGTGTGGAGATTCTTCCAGTGTGTGATCAGGGTGCTCATAGGACTGAAGAGAGGAGAGATGGCTGTGTTGAAGGCAGGGGTGTGTGATACATGATGATCTTCTCAGCACCACCATGATGACTACCTTGGTGCTACCATGAGTGCAGAGCCCTGTGGCATTTTACAAGCCAAGATATTCAGGACAGGGTTTGAGTCACTTTCAGGGCCGGGCAGTAGCTGAAGAAGGCGATCTATGATGAACTGTTGTAATCTTAAACACCTTACTCCTACCAAGCCTTCCTTAAGCATCTAAGTGTCTTTTTGGCTTCAGGCCCACATCTGCATTTAGACAGACTGTTGCTTCTGTGAAGGTCACATCTATGTGACAAAGCACTGGAGTTATCTCTCTTCATTGCTGCTAGTCTGTGGTGTGTTCCTAAGGCATAAATCACTTGGAAATAGGGTCATAAATTGCACCCAACATAATAGTCTGGGCAGTTAATACTCATTTGCTGGTGTAATTGCTCTCTGGGCCTCTGGAACAGCCCCCTAATGCCTTGCTAAAGGCAGAACTCCAGTGTGCGCTTTCAGAGATGGTTATTTTAGTGATTAATAACAAGATACATGAGTTGGTGATTCCACTGTCTGAAAATTCATACCATGAAAAAAATACTAGTCATCTGTTTTCTCTGACTTTTACAAAGTCAAGACAGGACTTCGTTCTCTACTGATGTGGAGGCAAGACAGGTTAGAAGCAAAGCGGTGTGGGCAGTGCCATCTGGGGCCAGGTCGCTTAGTGATGCACAAGCAGAGGCTGTCACAGTCTCTTGGTTTTGATTCCAGAGCACCTCAAGCTCTTTAAGGTTAATGGGTGTGCTGAGGTTGCCCAGGGTGTGGTAGAGACCATCAGCAGGATGTTAGTATCTGCCATCTCTTCTCTGGGAGGTGCCTCAGTGCAGGGGAGACAGGGTTTGAGATATGCTCTGATGCAGCCTGTTACATGGATGAGGTATTAATTTACCTGATAGGGGTGTTGCTTTGACCTTACTCTTAGATGCTTGGCTTTCTGCATGCTTGTTTAGGCCAGGTCTCAGCACCAAAGCCTACATTTTGTGCAGGAGATATCTGAACCTGCCATTTGTGAGACTTGAGCCCCTTCACCTTCCCAGGCTTCTGCTTCAGGCATGGTGCTGTGGTGGACAGAACCCAGGCATGACTGAAGATGACCTAGTGCTGCTCTGCAGTCCTGGTGAATGCTCACCCCAGGACATAGGATGAGCTCCCCAGGGGAGACCAGCTCCCACAGCAGTGAGTTGTGTTTCCTGCTTTCCAAATACATGCTTGTTCTTAATTTAACTGAGGTGCCTTTAGAAGTAGCTGTCATCTCAACAAACCCCTAAAAAGCTGAATGACCTCACTGCAATTACTGTGATGGGGTAGGGCTAATGACAGGAACAGCCCTGATTTAAACTCTTCCAGCCACAATCACTAACTGGATCAAATACAGCCCATTCCTGCCTCAGAACTGGTTTTCAACTTGATCCATTTTCCAGACTGTAAAGGAGTGGGAAACAACTCTGAAGTTCCATCCAGAGCAGTGGCAGATGTCATCTTATTTCAGTCTTATTGTCATGTTTTCTGCAGTTTTGCTGGTGCAGCAATACCAGTTGGCAGGGATAGGTTGGCAGACTACTTTACACTTGATGGGAGTCAGATAAAACGACCTGTGCACTGTCCACGTTGCCCACTGCTGCAGTAGCAGGAGCTGTGCCAGGCATGGGTACCGTGCCTTACCAAAAAGGTAGGTTACATTCCTGCCTGGCTTGTGAGCAGGCACACTGCTGTGTAGTCCCAGTTACTGGAAGCTCTCTGACACTTGCCCTTGTGCGATGGTGGGATTTGGACACGTGCCATAACATTTTGATTAAATTTGGAAGAATTACACAAGTTCAGAGAACTTGCAGTGCTGTCAGATTTCCAATGCTTCCTGTTTGTCTGGAAGTCCCAGTTCCTGGAACCATTGCTGTCTGTGTTAAAATCTCTTAAATACTGCTCCAGTTTTAATAGGAACCAAGAACCAACTGAAGAGTATGTGCTCCGGCAGGGGGGTTGGACTCGATGATCTCTTGGGTCCCTTCCAACCCCTAACATCCTATGATCCTATGACCTCTACAGACAGCACATTCTGGATGGGCTGAGTCAATGGCAGAGGCCAACAGGATGAGGTTCAGCAAGGCCAAGTGCAGGGTCCTACATTTTGGCCACAATAACCCCCAGCAGAGCTGCAGACTGAGAGTGGCCTGGCAGAGAGGGAACTGGCAATACTGTTTGATAACTGGCTGAACAGGATCCAGCAGGGTGCCCAGGTGGCACAAAAGGCCAATGGCATCCTGGCTTGGATCAGCAATAGTGTGGCCAGCAGGACTAGGGACATAATTCTCCCCCTGTACTGGGCACTGGGGAGGCTTCCCCTGAAGTACTGGAGGCAGTTCTGGGCCCCTTGCTTCAAGAAAGAGATTGAGGTGCTGGAGTATGTCCAGAGGAGCAATGAGGCTNGGTGATGTTATGTCCTGGGCTGGGCTTGATGATCTCAGAGGTCTTTTCCAGCTTCAGTGATCCTGTGATAGCAAATTTTAAAAAGCCTTCAATACACTTTTTTTTAATCAACCTAATGACTAGAAGCCAATGTAATGATTTACTGGTGGTGGGAGCTGGCATTCCAGGCGTTGCTGAAAGGTGGTGCTTGGCTATGCTCATTTTTCCCTTAGAGATTAATAACTGCTTTCGGGTCATTAGCACAAAAGGAGCCCAGCAAGAGCAATTTTGAAGTCAACTGATAATTGCCTTTGACAACAAGTTACTCAGTTTATCAGCGTTGTTGACTGTAGGACAGAGAATGCAGACACTCTTGTAGTATTTAATATTATTTCTTCAAGATTTGCAGCACTGGAATTTTGTATCTATTTAGGAGTAGCTTCCTGCAAGCTCTTTGCCTCGGGATGCACTGCATATGTTCACTGCAACAGTGGCTGTACTAAGATAACTCAGAGCTGATCGGACTTCCACTCTGTTTTTTTCATCCCCCAAAAAGGCTGCGTGTGGCTTTGAAGCTGGTCTTTCTGCCTGGACTCAGGCTGTGCTTCAGCATTGCAGATTCAAAGCAACTTCAAAGGAAAGCCAGGACTGGTTGTTGTGGCAGCAGTGGAGCTACTGCAGCTCATTTTCCCATCAGTTGGTGTCTTGGATCCCGACGTGCTGCTGCATAAATCATCCTATTCCCCCTCTTTCATCAGAGTCTCACCAACATGCATGTAAAAATACATCGATAACCCCTGGTGGGCAGAGTCAATCGTTTGCATCTCCATGATCTTCAGTTTCTGGAAGACTTGTAGACAATGAATCTTGCTCAGGAAATGAGTTCAGCAGTTGTTAAAGGAGAGGTAAACAGCCAGGCAGGCAAGGTGACTGCATCAGCATCATTTCTTTTGGAAAACTGCCCATAAAAGAAATAAACTGATGTAAGAAACTTGCTTGTTGCTGTTATATGGGCAGGTCAATGAGAAATTAAAGTTGTTTGAGCCTCACAATTGCACATTTACTTGAATTAAATAAGCTGATGGTCTTGGAGTTGTGGTCCTCATGATAAAATTGCCTCCAGTCTTAGCGCTAATTGGTAACTTCATCAGAGGTGCTGAAAAGACCAATCCCATCTCATGCTCCTTATCCTAAGCAGGGCTAATGGAGCAATCAGAGCCAGAGCAGGAGAGCCTCATCCACTTAGTGTAAGTACTGGCGGATCATTGTGATGAATTACAACAGAGAGCCTGTAATTCCCTTCAGTTTCCTGCAGATACAGTAGTTTGTTAGACACGCGGTGCCCAAAGCGTTAGATTCAGTGCCTTCCAGTAGGACTGTGTTTTAGAATGCTGTGTATGGGATTGCAGTGACTTGCAAACTTCTATAAACAGTTGTGGTTTGTAGCTCTCTGATACTTTGAGGAACTTCATTAATCTTGGAGATTTTAATGAGAGTCGTTCATGGGGACTGCTTTCAAAAGCAGCTTGGATTTAAACAGTGTGTGTGGTGAAGCTGCAGCCCCTACACGTGTTGTACGTGTTTGCTTTGAGGTGAAATGAGGTGGGAATGATAACAAATCTGCTTCTTTCTTTTTGCAGGGTGATCAGACAGCATTGCACCGGGCTGCCGTCGTAGGGAACACCGATGTTATAGCAACTCTGATCCAAGAGGGGTGTGCTTTGGACAGACAAGACAAGGTAGGAGTGAAAGGCCAAAGCCCTGTGGAATGGCATCCTTGCTAGACACTAACCTAAAGATCTCGGAGAGAAAGTTACAGTGTGTACTCCCTATGGCTTATCAGGAAGTGTCTGATGCTGTGGAAGTGATTGGAATAGCTACCCAAAAAAAGCCTTCACCATTGCTTTAATAGAAATTCCTGATTTAGTGGTGTTTTTATAGCAGTCTGGTAATTCAAAAACTTGGAAGACTTTGTTCTCAGCTGAGTAAGAGAGAAACTGAGAATCCCAGGCTGTAAACTTAGTTTAGGAGAAAACATAACTAATTCCAAGTTCCAAATAAAAGAAATAACAGTATTTGTATCCTCTTCCGAGGAAAAAAAAAGAGCCAGTAGGAAAGGACTTTTCAGACTTTTACGTGAGCAGGTGGAGCATGCAGCTGTCACATTCCGAATGTGACACCACTCTGCACGTAGACGCACTACACTCACCCCTTGTGTGTGTGCTCCTCAGGATGGGAACACTGCT
Organism: Upupa epops; assembly: GCA_013397515.1. Taxonomy (NCBI): domain Eukaryota; kingdom Metazoa; phylum Chordata; class Aves; order Bucerotiformes; family Upupidae; genus Upupa; species Upupa epops. The sequence continues at coordinate 88,022 of VZRI01013553.1, forward strand.
CTTCATGAAGCCTGTTGGCATGGATTCAGTCAGTCTGCCAAAGTGCTTGTTAAAGCTGGAGCCAACGTTCTTGCCAAGAACAAGGTGAGACGCATGCAGGAGGAGCTTTTAGTTCTGGTGGAAGGTGACTGATTCTCAGCATTGATTTTGGGCATTTCTCAGAGAGTGGGGGACCAGCTCCTGGTGGGATTGTTTTGCTGCTGCTTTTGCTTTTGTGACATGTGGATGGTTCCTCTGCAGGCATTAGGAAATTTGTATTTTGACAGCTGATGCAGGAGGGACTCAGCAGTGCACTGAATGATACGTGAATTACAGCTGAGGAGCGCTGCAATTCCCATGGAAATCTCCATGGTGATTGAATTTACACCAAGGACATTCATTGTGATTGGAGCGATTTAAAATGACAATGAATTGTATTAATAGAAAAACAGCATTCATAGTTTTATGTTTCACATTAAACAGCCAAAGGAACGTAAGCCACAGAGGGGGGAGAAATAGTGCACCCCTTATTGGAAAGTTGTTCTTAATGTATTAGTGTAGGCTCTTGGCAAACTCTTGTCATGAGCCTGGATTGTGTTCCTGTTGGTATTTATAGTACCTTGGGAGCAGTTTAGAGGAAAGAGAAACAAAGCAAGAGGCTTTAGTTCCACTCTAATTGTAATACCTGTGGGAGGCTTCTCGACGATTCACTAACTCAGTCATTAATGGAATAGTCTAGGGAATGGCTGTAGTGTGAGCTGAGTCAGGGTTGGGACTGCTGTGACAGTGGGTCAGTTAAATCACATAGCTGGCACTATCTTCTCAGTTACAGGTGAGAGGGCTTTGGGATGGCTTTATGGGATCTCTGAGCATGTCCTGTCTGTGTATATATATCTACAGTCGTACTCACTTGTTGGTCTGTAATTGCATGAGCTTTGCTATCGTTTCATGTGTATTCTTCCTTTTATATTGTTCCAGCTTCCCATTTTCGTGCCTGTAGTTATTTTTGCTGTAACGTTCACCTAGATTTGTATCAAAAGCACTTCAGACCAACTCCACTGGTTGAATTTATAGTCTTGTACTGGTACTCCTACCCCTGGATGTACGCTTGTCCATGTGTACACCTGTACTGTGCAAAGGTGTGACCTTAAGATGCATGTCTGCTTACCCCACATGCTTGAATGCCTCAGGGTGTTGAAAGATTTACAATACAGTGTGTGTGAACTGGAGACAAGCTTTCCTGGAAAGCATGTGAGCCATGTGCAGTCTGATGTCTGACTTGAGCACTCTGTGAACAGCTCCTGTGCTGCTGGCCTTTGATGTCTTACCCGCTCAATCCTGTCCCTTTGCATTTCACTGTTTGGGTGTTTCTTAACAGGCAGGACTTTTTCTCAGAAGCCACTAAAAAATGTGGGAATCGTGCGTGTTAGCACGTGAATGTAGTCCTTTTGATTTCAATAAAACGAAGATCTTAACTCTACTTAATCCCCAGCTGGTTTCTCTGGTCTCTCAGCTTCTTATGTGACTGACAACAGCTTTTCTGTCAGCCGGGGCTGAGTGCCATGTGCAGGAGCACCCTATGGGCTGTTTACACTTGAGCATTGTGTGGCTTGGGCTGCATGGGATAGATAGGAGCTGCCAGATTTGTCAGACTCGGCCAAGCAGCAGAAGATGGGAGGGATTTCCCTCTCTGTTTTCTTTGACTCCTGGTTAATACCTCCTGAGGCTGCTTAGGCAGTGCTTGTACGGACAGCTGCACTCGTCACAGCACTGCGCCTTGAGCAGTTTATAAAAGAGCAGTGCAATTGAAGATGACCTTTATAACAGGCAGAGGCCAGCTAGGACACCTGGGATTTTAAGAGTAAGTCAGACATGGATCTGAGGAACAGGGCAACACATGGATAAGCCACCCAGGTAGTCGTATTCCTCCTGTGCAGCAGTCACCCTGGAGATGCAGTTTATTCAGTTAGGATGATTTAAAAAAGCTCTTCCACTGTGATCATCATGTGAGATCAGTTGCAGCCATCCTTTCAGAAACTCCACCATTTCAGGCCTTGTTTTGTAGACCTAGGTCAGTACAGCTGGGACCCACTCTTCCTCTCACAGCAGCTGGTAAAAGATTTGTCACCCCATGAGCAACAGCCCAGATGGGCCTCCCCTGTGATCCCTGACCCTAGACACCAGCGCCATCACTTCTTCTAGCACCGAGGTCCTCACCCACTGCACAGAACCGCTCTACCTTCCCACCAGGACTGACCTGCCAAACAGCAAATGAAAAAGATCTTGTGGAGGCTTTTCAGAGACCAGCCCAGGAGGGAAAAATTGTCACTAAATGCAATTTAGTTGAGGAAAAAATGTTCATGTCTACCACAGCTTAGAGACTGCATTTGGCCCCGAAACAGTCAGTAGCTCAGAACTCAAGACCTAAGACTACATCTTGGAGTTATCCTTTTGTAATTCAAACTCTGCAGTTTTGATCTGCATCTTGAGAGCAGGAGATAAAATTAAAGGACATAATCAAGGTGAACAGCAGCCTGGTGAAACAGCAGCATAGGAAGCCTTTTTACCTGAGCTGATTTAATTTCTAGCTCCCACAAGCCAAGGCTCCTAAATATTTTCAGGCCAACAAAAGCCAAATGCTGCCAGAAAAATGTGTCAGAGTAATAAAATCCTTCACAGTGTTGGGAAGACAGTGCACAAGCAAATGCTTGCGTGATTTCTTTCCATGAAAACTGCATGTTTGCTTCTTTTAGGAGCCTTAGCATGTGAGTCTCTGGTGTCTGGGGGCTTTACCTTCTCATACTGGCTGGACACTGGTGTGCTTTCTCAGTAGTGAAGCTTCCCATCGGCTTAAAATGTGCATCTTGCTCTGGGGGGTCACCTAGAGACGCAGCCAGACCTGGAGCTGGTTTGTGTTAGGATTGTAAGGAAACAGAAATGGTTGCAACCCGTGCCTGCTGAACACCCTGCAGCAGTGGATGAGCAGTGCTGAGCCACAGCAGCGTGTTCCTGTGTGTGTGTGGATATGTGTGTGCATGGAAGAAACCTGAAACACGAGAGTTACGTTCCTTTAAATGAAATGCTTGATAGTGCTGTTTGATGCTAGTGAACCAGACAGTTTCTAAAGCCATTGCTGCTTCCCACAAACAGATTACAGTGTCCAAATTCTGCCTGTGCTATATCCCAGATAAATAATTGCCAGGATGAAGAGGGTATTTCAGTGTCCAGGTTCATTCAACCCTGATCTTTGGGTAAATAACAATGACAGTTTCCCACCCCTGAGTGGACCCTGTGGGAAGACTTGTGAGGTTGGGGGTTTTTTTTAACACTTCTGACCAATTTCTAAATACAGCTTTTCTATTTCCCTGTATTTCTCTAAGGCAGGTAACACACCTCTTCACCTGGCCTGCCAGAATAGCCATTCCCAGAGTACTCGTGTTTTATTACTTGGAGGATCTCGAGCAGACCTCAAAAATAATGTGAGTTTTGAAAAGAACGTGTTTTCTTTTGTGTGCCTTTGTTTTAGCTGTATTGCTTTAACTTGTAGAAACACTCAGGAGTGCTTCAAGAGGGGATTTTTATTGTATTTTCTACTACTGAAAAGCCCCACTAACAAACCGTCACGTACAGGAACGCTTTTGACAGGGCTGAGCAGCGCAGTGCTGGTACCCAGCTCATGAGCAGAGATGGAAGGAGCTAAAGGTGGTTTTGCTGTTGCGCAGACAGAGGCAGCTGGTTTGTTGCTGCTTTTTGGGGTCCTGATGGATTGCCCCAATCACTGCTGTGCAATTCTGCAAAAGGACTCCTCTCTCAAAAAGATGGAAATCTTAAAAGGGTTCTGTGCCAGAGTGGTGAAAGCGTTCAGACCAGCCCTCCCTGAGACAAGTAAGATGTCAAATGGGGTAGATTCAAGGTGGCTTTAATTTCAGCCAGCTTTCCTCCTATTTTATGATGATTCTGGAGTGACAAAGGAAAAACAAAAATCTATGAAAGGAGGCCGGGTGTTTTTGTCCTTGCTCAGTAACACGGTGGGCAGAGGCACACAGAAATGGAAACGCGATGCTCTGCCCCCAGTCCTAGCTGTGTATGTGACAGCCCACGTGGGGCTGCTGCTCTGGCCGCTGCTCCTCATGCTTCCTTCATGATGTGCAACACCAAATCACACTGGTTTGTGGTTCAGAGTAACAGATTTCATGTAAAAATGTAGACTGGGCTGTGCAGTGCAGTAAACCAGCATTTTATAATCCCAGTATTTGCTGTTGGAGATTTTTTAGCTCCAGCTCTTGCTAAACCTTCCCACCCATGATAGGTTTTGGATCACAGAGAAGACATCATTGCTGTTTGGTGGATGTTTGTGGCATTTACTGCTTTTTTTGGTTTAATAGGATGATCACATCTCTGAACGCTGTGACAAGTGCCCGCTTTCTTACTGCAGTGACATGCTCAGAGCTTTGTTTCTGTTTGCAGGCAGGAGATACCTGTCTGCATGTGGCTGCTCGGTATAATCACTTGCCCATCGTTAGGGTGCTGCTCAGTGCTTTCTGTTCTGTCCATGAAAAGAACCAGGTCAGTGCATGAACCTCATTGCGACGCTGCGCCCCATGCAAACAGCTTGTTGTTGGGAAGAGGGATTCCTACCCAAGCAATCCCGCTTCAGTCTGTTTCACTGTACCCCCCAAATGTCTGAGCTTTTAAGAAAGGCCTTAAAATAGCAGCATGTCAGTGGTTTATTACTTTGCCATTGCATTTGCAGCATTTCTTTAAAGCATTGCCTATTTCTGAGGGTCTGCACTTGTATGTTGGTGTAGAAAGAGGGTTTGGGGCAGGATAGTACAGGGCTAGGACTTGATGCTCTGGGGTACAGAATGGGACTGGGCAAGAGACTCGACCATTTTGTGGCTGCTAGTCTTCTCCTCTGTAGCCAGAATCCATCCTGTGGCCATTGCAAGACAGAAATGATAATGTTCAGCTCTACAGAAGTGCAAATTCCTCTGGAATCTTTGCCTTTGCTGTGTTTTGCAGTCGGGGAATTAAAAGGACATGAAAGTGAAAGAAACAGGTGCTTTAAAACTTTAAATTCAAAGTAATGCTCTGTCTAACTTAGGATTAATCATCCATAGTTGTTTTATAGAAAAGTAGTTGATTGCTCTACTCAGAGCATGACCTAATAGGGTTGTGGAAGGGAAGGGATTAGTACATTACAGTGTGTTAAATCTGCTAAACAAACACACGTTGTGGTGCTTAACCACATCGTCTCATGTTCCCGGGAAATTTTCCATGCATTGTTGAGGATCTTAAAGATGCTTTCAGATCCATACATTTAATCTTGTTTTTTAGATAGGAGATATTGCAACAAGCAGAATGGGTCTCAGCATGTGAAATTTACGATGTAATTCTGTTTGGAAATGAGTTTTTTAACTTGCAGAATGAACTCCTGAATATTAACTGGTGTGAACCTAGCCCAGAGAGACACCCCTTTCCTCCATTCCCCAGCACTACTAAGAGTTGTTCTGTATTTGCACGTGTAATGCCTTTATTTATGAATATGCCTCGTCCAAGTCAGCAACAAGCAATACATTTCCTCTAGTCTCAAGGAGATGTAATTTTCTGAGGGCAAAATGCAAGTCAGAGGGGACAAGAGGGCATTATACAGACCTGTCTGGTCTTCCTTGAACAGCTGCTGGCTCTGTTAGCAGTGCCTGAATCTGATCACAGCTGGCTTCACCTCACTGCACCAGGACAAGGGCAGGGCAGTGTGTTGGTGCTGCTCCCAGATTGCTTCCTGGCTTTAGCCCCAAACCTATTTTTCTTGAGGAATCTCATGAAGGGAACACCAACCGTGTCACTGCTGGTATGTGATTAGTTGTGAGTAATGTGATACACGAGCACCTGCACACCAAATAATCAAAACAAGAGAAGGTTGTGGTGGGAAGAGGGGTTCTGCCCTCTGATGCCATATCTGCTTGCTGGTGGAAGAGCTGGGCTGTCTCCAAGCTGTGTCGTGTGTCACTTGGTTTAGTTAAACCAGCTCCCCAGGTGCAGTTCTCCTTGCCCCTTCCTGCCCCCTTTCTCCCAAGTCTTTTTTTTAGTTGACCAGGCCTTTTTTAAACTTATAGAAGCTTTGTTGTATCAGTAAGTGCAGGTCTTTTCACTTTGCATCTTCTAGTAAGGTGTGAATCCTGCGGGGTGATTCCCAACAAGATGTGTAACTCAGTTCTTTTCTGCTCTCTGACTTGCAGGCGGGGGATACAGCGCTCCATGTAGCTGCTGCTCTGAACCACAGGAAGGTGGTTAAGCTCTTGCTGGAGGCAGGAGCTGATGCATCCGTTGTCAACAACGTAAGCTAGACGTGGAGTTTCTTTGGGATTTTGTGTTAACGCAGACTCCATAGTATTGCTAGAAAATATTTGGTGTTAGAATGGAATGAAATCTGGGTAAATTAAAGCGTTTAATGCTATTGCTCTGGTGCCTAGAGCTTGTACTAACCTTGGGTAGAGAAGTTTCACGTTTCCAGTAGTTGTGTTTTGAAGAAAATGCTGTTTTCTTTTTTTCTCAGGCAGGTCAGACCCCTCTAGAGGTTGCCAGACAGCACAATAACCCTGAGGTTGCGCTCCTGCTCACTAAAGCATCACAGGTATGTTACAGATCTCTCCCCAAAGCACACACACATGGAGAGGCTACAGCTTCTGGTCCCTATTTCCTGCTGTGAGAGGTGCCTGCTGGCATTCTGTGCTGGCTTCAGGTCTATTGATGTGGAACCTTCCAGCTCCCAAGACCAGCAAGGTATGCAGATTAAGCCTCAGCAAGAAGCACTGTCAGAAGTCCCGCTGTTCTGACTGGCAGAGCATGAAACAGCCAGAGGCACTTGTTCCCAGCAGTGGCCAAGGGGTTAGAAAGCTGCCCTGTACCTGAAAACTCCTGGGTTGTGTCATTCTGCTGTGTGCCTCAGACTTCTCCCCCACCCCTGGTGATTGCTTGTGCTGGAAGGTTCTTTGAAACAGGGACAAAATGTCCTGTTTATACGCTGTGTGAAAGCTGCAGCGTCCTTCAGGCCAGAAGGCACATCTGGGGGCTCTTGTGTTCTGGTGTGCAACCAGGTGTGGTCCTTGTCTAGCTTCTCCTTATCAGCCCCCGATGAGAAGGGCTGCCCTAGGCTCTACAGCCAACCACAGGAGGATGCAGAAGGAGGTTCTTACCTCCAGGGTGGCCTGACAGGTCAGTGGTGTTCTCACAGCTGTAAACACCTTCATTGTTTGGCCCTTCAGTGTCCATCTGGCAGTGCCCTCACCTTCATCCAGGTAAAGGTCTGCTCTGCTATTTGGCTCCTGTGGGTAGGAGAGAGCGTGACATCACTGATAACAGTGTGGTCTGTCTGCAGGTCTCACGATTTAACCGTGGAAGAAGCCTGAGAAAAAAGAGGGAGAGACTGAAGGAGGAAAGACGTGCTCAGTCAGTGCCACGGGATGAGGTGGTGCAGAGCAAGGTACAGCCTGACATTACCAGTTGCATCCGCTGCAAGGACAGAATGTAAATAAAACCCTTCAGGACTAAATTGATTTGGAGCCAACCCTTGTGCATGACCACAGCATCTGTCTGAGTCAGTTGGTCATGCTTTACTGAGGAAGAATTGCCCACTTAGGTGTGCGGAGCAGCTTAAAACCGAAGACAATTCACCTCTTCCCCATCTCTGCATCTGCTCTTAACTCTCTGTCTTTGCTTCAAGCAGGGCAGCGTCTCAGCTGCTGATGACACCCCGAGCAGCGACCAGCCTCTGCAGAGGAAGAGTGAGCTGAAGAATGAACCCCAGTCAACCTCACCAGATCCCAAAGGGAAGAAGAGCAAAAAGAAAAAGCCAAAGGAAAAGGTATCAGTAGATTTAAAATGGGAGAGGTGGTGAGCAGTGATCCCTCTGGTGTGTTGGTGAGTCAGGGCAGCAGCCAACTGATTTCTAGCGGGGAAATTCTGCTGTTGAGGGTCACATGAACCAGTTTTGTATGGAAATCTGGTTATCGTGCTGGCACCACCAGGGCTGTGGCCAGCCACTGCAGCTGGAATGGTGTTTTAACTGGGGTTTTGCTGTTATTGTTGCAACGGATTAGTCTGGTTTGCACGAGGAATCGTTTGCCACTGGGTTTATAAATAGGGAACCTCCTGGTAAATGTGTGTGTTTTCTGCAGGTTTCAGCGCTCTCAGACCCCATCTCCCCAGCCGATCAGCAGACGCTTCCTCGGCCCCAGCAGAATGCGCCCAAGCGCAGAAGCAAGCATCACTGCTCCTCTCCACCCCCTCCCCACGAGGTCCGGGCCTACCAGCTCTATACGCTCTACCGAGGGAAGGATGGGAAGGTGATGCAGGTGAGTCAGCCACTGCGCTTGTACAGGGAGACACAGGGAGCAGTGCCTAGAGCCAGGGCAGAGTCAGATAATGATTGGAAGATATGCTTGATTAACTGCACTCTGAGCATTTCAAATCACAACAGGGGATTTGTTTTCCTTGCCTGCACTTCAGCTGCATTTTGTCCTGAGGTCTGGTAAACAATAAGCTGGTTTTGTATATATTAACTGGTTCTGATCCCCAGAGTATTTATTTCCTTTTTGGAGATAGGATGGGAAGTAACTGAAAGTATAAGACTAGGACTTCTGAAACACTGAGATTTCCAGCAGGAAATGCAAAGAACTTTTCCAAGGAGAATCAGTGAGAGCAGCGTGTGAGCACTGAAGGTTACTACCTAAACCAAGAGCTTGAGTCCACTCGGTACATCTTGTTTCAGTTGTGTTCCTTGTGACGTCTTTTTGGGGATTCCAGGATTATTGGAGGCAGGAGCCAAGCAGAAATCTGTAAACCCCGAGTTAGCAGCTCCTGTGCATTTATTGCAGTTCAGAGACAGCTATTTCCACCATTGTTCTGTTACTCAAGTATTTATCAGTATGCATTTATTAACAACTCCATGACAACAGCCAGCAAATTACCCTGCAGAACTGGCAGCTACTAAAATTGCTGTTTGCATGTTGCCCTCCTGCACCTCCTGGGAGGTCAGCGCTTTCATTTCCATAGCCTCTCACATCGTGCACCAGCTCTCCCTGCTCTTTGCTGTAGCTGCACAACTCAGAGTCTGAAGATCACTGAAGTCGGACTTCAAAGGTTTTACGGGCCAGATTTTGTAACATCTCTGTGTTGAGGAGTTTCCAGACAGGGGCACTGTGGGATTACCCTAACAGCAGACGGCAGGAAGGATGGAGGATGTCTCTCTGATGTTCAAAGCAGCAACTCCTTGCCCCTAGGATCTGATGGTAGGAGGAAGGGCCATTAGGGATGACTTGGGGAGCAGAAGAAAGGCGCAGAGAGCAGACAGGGCTTGTGTACCACTCTAATTTATTCACAAATATTGGTTTAATAGAGCTTGACTCCCTTACAGTATTTCCTGAAATAAATGACACTCCTCTCTCTCCCCTTCTTTTTAACTCAGCTGTCATCTTTGATGCCCTCAGGCCCCGGGAACAGAATTTCTTAAGTTACAGTTACTTCTTTAGCTTGCTGCAAACTGCCCATCTTTCCCTGCCGAGGGAATAACCCTCAGTTTGTGAATCAGTACTGCAGGGCCAAAGGAGAGAGAGAGAGGCTCCTCTGCAGACAGATTCAGAGCAACACTTTGTGCCTCTGACTCACCCCCTGAAAAAGCCAGTTTCTGCCTGCAGACTGCAGAGGAAGCCGATGAGGATGAGCTGCCCTCACTTAAGGCAGCCATTTGTGACCATCACCTGGAGAGATTTAAATGTGGTCAGTGCAGCTCCCCTTGCAGAGAGCCCTTAGGAAGGTGTCATGCAAGTCAAAGGATGGCAGCGCAGTGGCATGCACAGCAGAGAAGGGAGGCTGGATGGCAACAGGATGACGGTAGGCAGGAGCAGTGGGACCTTGTCATACAGTATCTTCAGCGTTGTGTTAAAAACCAAAAGCACACAAAGCCACACAACCACAACATCAGATTTTTGGGGTAGGTAGGGTGTACATGCCCATAATGTGGTCTCCCCTCAAAACGGGACACAGTACCACAGCAGATGTGTTCTGAGTTTGTTGCTGCTTGTAATCCCAGTGAAATCGACACTGCTGTGTGTTAGGATATGTCCATATAAACCAGATCAATCCTCTTCTGGTTGTGCTTTTCCAACTGTTTGCTAAGCTACTGTCAGATGTTATCAGGAGGGTGAGATACAGCGCATGGTGCAGGACAGCCCAAGATTGACTCAAGCAGGCTGTGCTAATGTTCCAAGCGTGCTAAGAGGACAGCGTGATGTGGCAAGTAAATGCATTTCTCCTTTCAGGCACCGATAAATGGGTGTCGTTGTGAGCCCCTGATCAATAAACTGGAGAATCAGCTGGAGGCAACAGTGGAAGAGATAAAAGCTGAGTTTGGAACGGTACAAGATAAAATGAACGTTAAGCTGGGCCAAATGGAAAGCAAAACTCAACATCAAGTAAGAGTGTGACACAGAGGTGTGCTTGCCCACATGCCTGTTGGAAACATATCCTAAACTTAATATTTTCATTGTCGTGATTTGTTTATTGCTTCTTGTGCTGCAAAAATGAACCTGAAACCTAATCCTCAAGAGCAGGGAACTGTGACATTCCACAGGGATCTAGTGTTGCAAATAGGGTCTTGAGAAAAACACGTTTAATGTGTTAAGTGGCTTCCAGTACTCCTTTAAACAAAAAAATCTAAGCTTCGTGGGGCCCTAAGAGGGAAACTTAAAGACAGAGGGCAGTCGTAGAGCTGGTCAGTTCATAAAATCCCTTGTGCTGAATTCTGTTTGCACTGAGATTCAAAATCCTCTACCTTATTTTTTTATTTTTAATGTAATTCTCATCAATAATTTAGTGATTGCACTTCTTACACGTTCAGTCGAATTGTTGTTGGCAGCATTCCTGGGAATGAAGTCTGAAGGACTGACTGTACCCTTACTTACCAACTTCTGAGAAGGGGATTCTGTTTGGTCTTTAATGTGATCAACTCTGCTAAACTCAGTTGTTTTCCACAGCTCCGTGTTTTAGACAAGCTTATGGCTGAGCGGCTGTCCGCGGAGAGAACAGAGTGCCTTCACCGCCTGCAGCAGCACATGGAGCTGGAAAAAAGTGAGGGAGAGAAACGGCAGGTAAACGTGAAACAGCTACTCCCTGTTAGCTCAGGTAGATCAGCTCAAGAGTTTCCTTCCTGCAGGCAGAGGGGATATGGAGGTTGATCTGATTTGTTGAAACAAGCAAAAGAGCATCAAAGACTGGATCGCTCCTATCCACCACCTTAATCTCCAGCTCACATGTATAAACCTTTTGCACTAGAAATGGGGAATGTGAAATCCAGTCCCAGTGGTAGCCATACACGGTGTGCTTCCCCCCTCCTGGGTGTAAACTGAAATACAATTAATTTTCTCAGTATTGATATTCTTTTAAGAATTGAGAAATACACTTTGTGCTAATAAAATGCCATGACTTTCTGTAGACTGTTCCAAAGCCATGTGTAAAGACTGTGGCATAATCATAGAATCACAGACTTGCACAGGTTGAGAGGAACCTCCAAAGGTCATCTAGTCCAGCCCCTTGAAGTCAGCAGGGACACCCTCAACTAGATAGGTTGTCTGGAGCCTTACCAAGACGTAACAACATTGAAGTTGAAGCATCACAGCATGAGCTACTGACCAATGTACTTTAGCCTAACATTCACAAAACACTTCACAAAGAGAAGTACTTGCCAAGTTAAAGAAGGTTTAGTTTTTATTTCCTAGTAGGAGACATAGTACATTGGCTTCTGCATGTCTAGGTGTGCACCATCCACGTGTAACCTCCATTTAAGTACCTCCATTTAAGCGATAGTGTTGCAATGCATCGGGTGAATTGAAATTACCATTAAGGGTGATCTATCAGCTGGTCCTGTTCTGTTGGATCCCATTGGAATTGCTGGAAAAACTGAGTTAACTTTGCTAAACACCTGGACAAGAAGTCCAGATGCACAAGAGGGACTGACCTGAATTTGTGGTTCACATGAACACAAAGGTAAAATAGTTACTCATGTTTTAAATGACTGCAGGCAAACACCTCTGCACTGACTCTTGTTAAGCACCTTTGTAGTTTGAAAGCTGTTAATACCGTATCATTTAGTGTGGGACTCATCTTTATCACCACATGAACAGAAGAGCAGAGTGACAGTGGTATAAAGCTGTGTTCCAGGAGTGTCTTGTTTGAATTTCACTCTGTAAGACAGCAGCTTTGACCACATGAGATGTTCTTCACGCTTAGAAAATAACATTGGCTCTATGATTAAACAAGTCATGCCTGATCAGAGGACTTCAGAGTTGCATTTGAAGTAGCACATTCAAATCAAAGAGGGGCCAGCTTGAACTAAAGAGAATGCCTTTCATTAACTAATGCTAAGGTCTTTGCAGTCCTGTAAATATTCCCAGCAGCAGCACGCACATCTGGACAGAGAGTCCAAGCCACAGATACCTGGCTCGCTTCTCTTTGTCCCTGTCACACATCTTTGCAGCCCAGGAACCATAAGATCTAACTAATCCTAGGACCAGTAATTCACAGTGTCTTTCTCATAGATATCCTTGGTCAGTGAGCTGAAGACCTGGTGTATGTTGAAGATTCAAAATCTGGAGCTCAAGCTTTCTGGAGACTCCAGATCATCAAGACCAAAATCAACATTGTCCACTTGCGAGTCTCTCACTGAGACTCTGGATACTGAGAACAACCCTCACAGTGCCAAGGACTGTAAAGCCACCCAGCCCGTGCTGCAGTCAGAGGGCTCCCACCAGCATTCCCATGTCACGCTTCCAAACAGCCTGTCAGAAGAAGGGGGAAGGAGCAGAGTCCAGGTGCCAGAACAGACCTTTGGACAACAGTTCTGCATTCAGCAAGATGGTGCATCGGGTACAACATCATCAGGTACTTTGATGTCCTATTCATTCAAAGGTGAACCCATTAACTGATGGGTACTTGTGTTACTACCACAGACACTAACTCTGTGTGCTCTGCCCCATCCTAATGCCTTGAGGTTAGAATACACTTCAAGGCAGACACTGGGAATATTTTAAGACATGGTTGAGTGGGATTCTGTTGACGTCCTGATGCTTCCATGTCACTGTGTCTTTGATGCTCTGCTAAACTCTTGTTTTCCATCTCCAGTTTCCCAATCACAATTGTTCCCACGCTGTTGTCTCTCAGGAAAGTGTACAGATTACCCCAAGTCTACTGAATGAAGTGTATTCATTTAGTGTGGAACTCTTAGTGGCAGTGCCTAAGGATGTGAACTGAAACTGTTGGTTTCTCTTGTTAATTCTCAAAGTGCAGTGATAGAAACCTCTCACTTTGGTTTCTTTTCTTGAACCAAAATTTGTTTAATTATTAGTTCATTGGTGAGAACAGAAATAGCTGAGAACGTTCAATCATCAGGGCCACCCAAATATATGGATCAAGTCACTTCTCTGTACTTGGCCAGGGAAGGTTTTGAGGGACAAAAGGAGGCAGAATGGTCAGGACTCCACGACCAAGGAAAATGCTTCCAAAGCCCCAGCCTTCTGTAAAATACAGTGTACATCCCCCCAAAGCACTCTGCATAGTGAACAGCCGTTGACGTGGATGCCACATCAGATTAGAAGAGGCAGAGAACCGCGGAGATCTCGTAGTAGCATGAGTGTGAGCTATACCACACTGAGTATTTCAGAAGCATCGAAGTATTACCTTTGCAAAGTAAGTGGGGCTTCACTTCTTGTAGAAGCTGGGTGTGGGGTCATAAATACCAGCTGACTTTGGGAATCCAGCTTGGTCTTTGTTACACGCCCTTGTGATGAAGTCCTTCAGCTGTTGTTGGTGTGTAGTCCCAGAGCTGCAATGCAGTACCTCCTGCCTGCACCAGCTTTTGTCTCTTAATGGCTCTTTATTGTATCAGCTGACTGTGAAGATGTGATAAACTAAGCCTCTGTAACGTGCACGCAGCATAGTACATGAGAACTGCATCATGCACTGAGCAACAGGGATTTCTGAATGCTAGACTAAATATCCAGAGCTTTCCTTAATACACGTTTACATTTTATTCTGCAGGTACAGAGCAACAGTTAATCCTCGGCAAATCAGTTTCTTCTTCTGTCCCTACTCAAGATGTCAGGCCGAAGGACAAAGCTGTTAGTGCCAGCACGTTCCACAGGTTCCAGCAGGAGCTGCCCTCCTCTGAACCTTTGGGGTCCAAACTAAGACACGTTAAGGTTCAAGCTGCTTTACAGCCCTTGACTGAACCCGCAAAGACTGAACCACAGAGCAGCTACTTCATCGACAAAGGAACTCAGACAAAGAAGTCCAGCAAAAGCGGCCAGTTGAGGCACAAAGCCCTGCACCAAGCTGGAGCACATCAGAGCCAGGAGCAACAGCCCTCCAACGTGCCCGTGGGACAGCCACCTGCCTCTGCACTCAGAGACACCTCCCAGGCCCTGGAGATAACACAGTACTTCTTCGAGGCTGTTTCCACACAGATGGAGAAGTGGTATGAGCGCAAGATAGAAGAAGCCCGGTGCCAAGCTAATCAGAAAGCACAGCAAGACAAAGCTGCGCTCAAGGAGCATATTCGAAGCTTAGAAGAGGAGCTCAGCAAATTAAGGACTAAGGTGCAGAAAGAGAGCTAGCATCTACCAGGAGGTAACGACAAGTGTTTTGGAACCTACTGTATAGGAACCAGGAATACTGTTATATATGTGTATATATATTTGTAGTGCCTGTTACATCAAAACAAAAGGCTCTTTTTCAGGAGTAGAACTAACTTTGGAACCTCCAGAACCAACGAGAATTCATATGCAGACTGTACTGTTGACAATGAGATGCTGCAGTTCAGATCCTTCCTTCGTTATTTCTGAGAGTCCGTTAAATATTGCACTCTCAGTTTCCAGGTGCTGCTTGAAAACTGGCTGCATTAGAAAGCAACACTGCTTTCTGAGAAGGGAATTGCCTTATTTCCACGTAGGTCAGGTGTGGCTAGAGGCTGCCGCTGTACTCTGCAGGTGGTGACAGCGTTACTGAAATGAACGCAGGATGTCTGAGAGCTTGCGACAGAAATCCCTTCGTGATGAAGGGCTATTGATACGATTTTAGATACTCCCCGTGGCTTCTCTCCACTCCACAAAGAGAAGCTACACAGCCAGTTCTGATTGCAAGCCCAAGTAGGTGGCAGATGCAGGCAGAGGCAGGCTCCTGCGGAGTGAGATGCTAAGGTAAGTAACCCCATTAGGTACAGAGGCTTCAGTCGTCACTTTGCTTCAATTTTTATGTTATTAAAACAAACGCTAAATTAACGAGCGAGTATTTGCCATAACCACGTTCTTAGGTGTCATTATTTTTATATAAATCTCTTGTCCTTGAAATGACTGCATTCTTTACTACTGAAGAAGACTGAAATAAGTTCTTTACCTAAAGAAGTTAAGGTCTGGTTCCCTGTGCTCAGATGTTTCTTTGGCTGCAGAGTCAGGATTTTCTCAGACGCATATTCCAGACTCTCATCCTTTGTTCCTCTGGAGGATTCCTCTCTGTTGTTTTCCCTTGTATCTCTAAAAAGATAGGTTGGGCCCTGGTGAGAATGCAGGCCTTAGGACTGGTTTCACAAACAGTCCCACAAAATAGAACTCCAGAGCATTTTAAACATTTTACAGAGGTGTTTCATTATAAAATCACAATGACCAGTGGCATCCAGGCTGCCAGACTCCAGCTAAACTAGAGGCGCTCTTGTTGTACCTGCACTCCTTTAGGGTCTCCTCCTTATGCCTCTGAGAAGGCTCCATCATATGCTGTTTGAAAAGGAAGTTAGCAGATCCTGGTAGAACAATTGCTCAAAGACAGGACAGTCCTGTTTATGCCAAGGAGAAAAAGTATCTTTGTCCGTCCCGAGGAGCCCTAAAATCAGTACAGAATCCCTTACAGTATTGAAGACATCATTGACTAATTACTTACTAAGCTTTTGTCTTCTTAGCAGATGTATAAAGCAAAGAGAATGTATGATATAACAGTATTTTTTAAGTTCTTATTAATGCACTCTTGAGTAAAGAAAAGTCTGTCTGCAGTTTCAGAAATACTAGTGTTACTGTACCCTAACGTAGACCCTTCCGTGTGTTTGCAGTTCTGTTTCAACTGCTGTAGGAATGCAGAAGCATGCTGTTTCAGTTTTGTATCGCCCTGATCAAGTGGATGCTTTGCCACACAATTAAATGTTGCTCACAAGTCTATGGTCTGATTGGTTTTTTGGACAGAATGTCCTCTTGGGCTTGGAAGCAGCAAATTGGACTTCTAAGGTTTTGTGTTGGTGGCTATAAAATGTGGAACCTGGGTCTTGCAGCCGCTCTCAGGGAGGCTGTGGGGACTGGTTGCCTTTTGTCAGCTGACAGACACACTCACCGTTTCCAAAGTTTCACGTGGTGTGGCTGATGACACACGTGCTCCTGAGCTTGCACAGGGGGAATGGAGCAGAGCTGGAGATGAGTAGATTTAGACTTGATGTGAAGAGGAAGTTCTTCACTGTGAGAGTGATGAGAGCCTGGAATGGATTGCCCAGGGAGGTGGTTGGGTCTCTGTCCCTGGAGGTGTTTAAGGCCAGGCTGGATGAGGCTCTGGCCAGCCTGATCCAGGGTGGGGTGTCGCTGCCCATGGCTGGGGCTTGGAACTGGATGATCCTGTGGTCCCTTCCAACCCTGACTGATTCTGTTTTCTGTAACTTCTTCCCAGTGAGGGTGACAGGGCACTGGAGAGGGCTACCTGGGGGGGTTGTGGAGTCTCCTTATCTGGAGACATTTGAAACCCATCTGGACTTGGTCTGGGTGATCCTGCTGTAGCAGGATACTGTTTCCAGGTCACTACCAATCCATAATGTTCTGTTCTGTGACTTGGTCTAGGTGTCCTGCTTTGCCCGTGGGATTTGACTAGATCATCTTTCAGTGTCCCTTCCAATCCCTGATGATTCTGTGATTCCTAAAGGCTTATGGCAGGCAATATTTTCTTGACAAGGCCACAAGGCAGTGGAGATCAGAGGCAACAGCAGAAGCAGAACTCATGAGGTGAACAGCTATCCAGGGCACTGCCTGTCAAGACCTATTCCTGTCCTGTGTGACCACCACCTAGAAACATAAAGACTGGAGGCAGAGGAACAGTGTGGACCGTGGGCTTTGAATGGAAAGTAGTACAATGAGGTAGCAGGGTTAAACCTAATTAAGGAGCAGAAATCAAACCACTGGCTGCAGGGAAAGAGTTGTCTACATATGAGACCAACACAGCACAGCTTACAGCTGTTTTCTTGTAACATGAAGCCTTGAGTGTCCAACGCACCAACGTTCTGGCAGTGCATTCTGCAGAAAACATTAACAAAACTCAAATTTTGAACAAATATTTAAACACAGGTATTGTTTGGAGATTGGAAGCTCAAAGGCTTCTATCTATCAACCGGGATGCCTTTAACATCGTCAGTGGTTGTCTAAGCCATGTCCTTTACTGCAAAGATACATCAGCACCTTAAGAAAGGATTCTACCTTGACTTTCAGAAAAAGAAAGGAAAGAAGCGCCATTCTTAGTTGTTAAGGAACAGCTCTGCTGAAGTACAGAGCTTTGAAGAGCCCTTGTTTTGTTCCAGCAAGCAGCCCTCTCCTGCTCGATCCCTTGCTAGGGTTTTTCTTCTCTACCCTGAAGAGGTAATCCTGCCCTATCTTGTGCCAGCAGCAGCACTGACTGTGCTGTGGGGCCATGCAGCAAACTGACTTGGCAGGAAGCCTGCCTGGCAAGCGGAGGTGGCTCCCTAAGTGAAATGTAAGAGCAGAGTGGGCGAGGGAAGGCATCCTACAGCTCTCCTAAGTCACAATCTCAGCTACAGGCAGCTGCCTGATCAACAGGTATCCATCTCTGCTTGTGTGGCTACTTGTGTTGAGGAAAAGCCCAGACCCACCTTGGCATAAGCTACAGCTCACAGCAAGGTAGTAACCACTGCAGGTTAGCAATTAAAAATGGAGTAGTATGTAGGAAAACCAGATCACAGTATTTGCAGTTACTATTTTCTATCTGTAGTTCTACTTGGTATTGACTTTTAAATTTGAACCTCAAGGTGCTGCCTGTTAACTTACTAACAGCTGTTTCTGGGGCCGACATCTCTCCTTTTCCTCCATGACTGTAAAGGACCTCTTGGACCTGCTTCTTGTGAACAGAGAACATCCTGTGGGGGAAGTAAAGGTTAGGTCATAGGCTGGGCTTGATGATCTTAGAGGTCTTCTCCAGCCTCAGCAATTCTGTGATTCTGTAAAGATCCCTCAAGGTTTATTCATCTATAACTGAAGATCATCACCTCAGCAGAAAACATTTTCTTATTATCATACTGAGTTGCTTGGGGATGGTTTATTTATCTATCCCTAAAGCTTTTTTGAATCCCAGGTTTTAGTAAAAATCTGTGGCACAGTTCAGAAAGCAGTTACCACTCCTGGTTATCACAGTAGAGACCAGACAAAACAACCTGGCTTGTGTTTATTTTCCATGTCCCTGGCATAACACTGCTGAGGTGATTTCTGGTGCCTTCTGCTTTTCTCACAGCACACGCAGCATCACCTACCCAGTTCTTTAAAGTCCTTTGTGGCCAAGTGATTTCCACACAGGACAACCAAACTGAGAGAAACCACACAAAAAGACCCACTGTGGCAGGTTCTACCATCAAGCAGCATCACATTGTCTGTCAGCAAAGGCTGCTTCTGTAAACACATTCGGGGCAGAATACCGTGCTTGTTCGCAGCAGATCCAAGTCCAGCTGTCAGCAAAGCTGTTCAGATCAGGACTTTGCCAGCTTAAGTGTTCTCTGAAGTTCCTGAAGTTGCATGTTGCCTTGTGTAATCATCATCCTGATTGCATCCTGTAAAACACAGCGGGCTCCACTGAACCAAATGCTTGCAGACAGCACAGGTTGTTCACAAGCACGCGGAGCTGAACAGGTTAAAAGAGCTACAATTCTAACAGCGCTCTGGGGAGCTCTTGCTTTCCATGCAGTAACGCTGTAGTCACTGAAATAGTTAACAGGTGAATGAATTAATGTTCTCCAGTTTCTCAATTGTTTGAGGTTATGATTTGGTTTTAAAACTCAGGTTTGAGCTGGATTTAAACTCCTAATAACTTGATGTTTTTCTCAACACTGCTTTCCTCTAAGTGCTGCAATGGCTACACGATGTAGCCACCCATTCCTCAAGCACAGGCTGGAAAAAGGAACAAACTAGAAAGCAGAGGATGAGACAGACACGAGCAATAAAGGTTCTGCATTTTGCATTAAGCTTCACAGCCACAGCCTGCTTGTCTGAATGAAACATTAACTAACGTAACATCGGCTTCACCAGTGGTCAAACTTTCTATAGCTTTTTCTTTTCCATCTTTACTTCCAACTACAGTCAAGCCAAGCACAATCAATGTCTTTTTTCGGATTTGTGGCTTGAAGAAGCAGAGTTTGTTTGGTTTTTTAGCTTTTTTCATCCCAAATAATAATCTGGCAAGCTGAGAGCATTACTGAACGCCAGCTGGAGGGATAATACTTAGAGATGCTCAGTTATTTGTTCATGGAGGTGCTCCTGAAGTACAAACAACAACCAGCCTAGAAGTGACAGCCACTAAACCAACCCCTGAGATGTGTGGGACAGCGCTGTGATCCTTCCCCCAGGGCAGCCAGGCAGGGTAGCAGGTTTAGATTGAAAAAGACCTTCAATATCATCGACTACAACCACTAAAACTGTCCAAGGACACTACAGACCCTGTCCCAAGCTCCAGCTCTCCAGGACTGTGAAACACAGCCAGGGATGGCGATTAAACCCTCTCCCTGGGCAGCCTGTGCCAAGGCCTGAGGACCCTTCCCATGAAGGTTTTCCTAATGTCCAAGCAAAACTTCCTCTGGTCCTGTCACTTCTCACCTCGTCTGTCGCGTCCTTGTTCCTCTTGAACTCCCCCCGGGCCCAGTCCTTTAAATAGCGGCGGTCTCCTTCAGCAGGGACCTCACGGATCGCCCGCAGGATCCTTCTGTACAGCTGCAGGACCTGCTGCCGCCTCAGGAACTGGGAAGGAGAGAGAGAGAAAAGAGTGTCTGTCCGCTACCCGAGGACACGGCCGCCAGCGGGTCCCCGCAGCCCGCCCAGCCTCACCGCCCCGCGGCCACCCGCTCGCACCTGCCTGAGGCTGAGCGCGCCGGGCGGGAGGCGCCGGGCCGCCATCTTGAACCGCAGCACCGCCCCTGCCGCCGCCGAGGAGGGCGGGAGCCACGGCGGTCGCTTCCTGCGGCTCCGACCGGGGGCCCTGCGGGGAGAGAGCGCGGAGGCTGCAACTGGAGCCGCAAGGTGCGGGCCAGGGGCTGCAGCCACCTCCTGCTCCAGTCTCGTATCGTCCAAACCTGCAAACAAGCTCCAGTCACCCCCGTCATAAGCAGTGCAGTCTGGTGAAAGGCCTGTTCCTTCCAGACTGGTGGAGCTGTAAGACTGATAAATGTATTTAGCTAAGCATACATTA
The DNA here is from genome assembly GCA_013397515.1 of Upupa epops. Taxonomy (NCBI): domain Eukaryota; kingdom Metazoa; phylum Chordata; class Aves; order Bucerotiformes; family Upupidae; genus Upupa; species Upupa epops. The sequence goes on from VZRI01013553.1 coordinate 108,533, forward strand.
GCACGGTGCAGTAGGGCCAGGAAGTCTTCTGAGCTATCTCAGGACACTCAGCACAAGGCACTGACAGTTTGTTTAGCACCCATGTGCCCCTGGTGACTGCAGAGCCTCTCTGAGGGCACAGCTGACAGACTGGTAACAGGAACCTGAGGTACTCACCACTTTATGGCTCAGCCTTCACTGGCCCCCTCTTTCCACACCTCCTGGGCTGACAGACCACAGGACAGGCACTGGGCACGGTAAAGTCTCTCCAGCTGTAAAACATGCGTTTTGAGTTCAAGTAACCATGAGCCCTAAGTGAATGGAGCCAGAGGAGGAGCAGCCCAGCATCCGGAGGGAGCAGGATGATGGAGTTGCCCAGCTCCTCTCTCTGCCTGAAACACCCCAGCTCTAGGTAAGTTAGGAGTGGAGGCACATAAGGTACTGCATCCAGTTCTTAAGTCCTCAACAGAAGAAGGATGTAAACATAAAAGACAGCTATGAAAATGACCAGAGATGGAACACCTCTGGTCTGAGGATAGGTTGAGGTTCTTCAGCTTGGAGGAGACCTTACTGCACTGATAATAGATGTAATAGTGTTAAGCTAAAAGGAGTGAGATGTAAGCTGTTTTTACAATTAGGGTGATGAAACACAACAGGTTTTCTAGAGAGAAGTAGATGTCCCTATCCCTGGAGGCATTCAAGGTCAGGTTGGACAGGGCTGTGGACAACATGATATAGTTAGGGAGGTTGAACAAGATGTCTTTTGAAGACTTCCTCCAAGATTTTGGTGAGATAGTTTCCCTGTTACACTGCAGTTGTGGATTTCACTTATGAATTAGATGTGGCAGAGCTGCACCAATGGAAGACATGGCCTGCCTGGGCCAATTCACACCCCTGGGTCTTGCCCTTGCTGCATCTCAGAACAGTTACACCATAGCAATACTTCAAGTAAAGTTTGTCTCTGTAGAAGCCAAAAGGAACAATGACACCTTTGGGAACACACCTGTGCTTCCAGCCATTTTCTGCTCAACACCTGCACCACACTGAGAACAGCACACCTTACCTTTCATTTTTTATCCACAAAGAAGATCTTCAAAGAGAATTCAGGGCAGAGACACTCAAAGTTTCTCTTCAGATTTTCACAAAGAGGAGACAAAAGGCTGGACCCCTAAATCAAAACCCTGCTGGCATATTCTCATAGGAGGAGACTGGGTGGTGGAGTTACATAAATGACAATATATGTTCCTATGAAAATCCACGTTTGTGCTTTGCTAGAGAAAGTGCAGCCACTTCCCTCTGGCAAATCTAGTCAATTTATCCAAGCTTTGATACTCTGAAAGAACAGACATCATCATTACAAAGAGCGGTACCTCTCTTTATTAGTACAGACAATAGAAGATGCATAGCTTTTGCAATGAAAAATCGTGTCCATGCTCTAAGACATCGGATTCATGAAATGTCCTCATGTCTGCCTTGGACAGTAGGGCAAACTTCACAGTGTAAACTGATAGTACAGGGGTGATTGTATGGCCTTACTCCAAAACTCCCCGTTATTTGCAGACAAAAATCAGCACTGCTTAAATACGATGTGTTTAACTGCAGAATAGTTTCAAGTATTCAGGTACTTCTTTTGGTTGTTCAAAACCATCTGCCTTCTCCGCTTCCCCACTTCTTCCCAGAGAGGCATCAGCCACGTGGGTGAACTTGAGGAATGCTTTTTTTAGCAAGAGACCTGAAGTTCTTCTAATGCAGAAATACCTTCCCAGAAGCAAGACCGATTTTTCTTATTGCAACAGAGAGTGGCAGGGGTAAACTCTACCTCTGCCAACATTACAAACCCCTTTCCCCCCGCCCCCCCTTTAAAATCACAAGTTATTACAACAGAAGCTGAAGGAAGGAAGTTATTCGTTGGAATAGGCAATGAAAGAAGACTACAGTCTCCCCATTGCATAATTCTCCTCTCACAAATGTGGAAGGAGGCACCTAAACCATTTTGTTCTGTGCAGTCTGATTGCCAAAGGCAGCTGCTGCATACTAGCCCTCGTGAGGAGACCATCCGAGCTTGCCAATGAAATACCCTTTCATGGACTTCACCAGTCAGTTTAGCAGCAATCTGGTACTGACTTTGTTTACAAAGCCTACAAAGTGTCTGAGGCAGTCACCAGTTCAAACCACTGTCTGAGTGCATCACTCAGAGTTTCTGGAAGCGCATTCACATCTCTAAGGATCATGTAGAATGGGAATGGGAATTCTTCCATGTAAGATCTGATTTCAGGCATTTCTCCAGGTCCTTTGAATATAGGAACTTTGATATCCAGAATGGAATCCTGCAAAAAAACCCACACAGGTTACCACTTGCATACTACCGCATGCAGCCTTTATTTATTCTAACCTTTCCAATACTTTTCATCCCTCCTCTGTTAAATTAAAAGGTAATAGAAAGTTTTAGATTAAAAGCCTTAAGTGTTCAATGAGAAATCAGAAGCCGAACACAAAGTAGTCAACTGTTTTTCTGCTTTTATCTAAAAGCGCTCTGATCAACAAATGATAGAAGACACTAAGCTTAAGCTTCTGCAATTCAAGTTCTCTAAATAAACCCTGAGTTTCCTTAGTATTTTATGATTTGAGTTTGCTGTTACCCCTTCAGTTTTATACATTTCACATCTTTCAGGCACGGTGTAAGCTCTTCAACTTGCATTTGTAGAGTGATCTAATACAGCAAGATTCTTCAGCAACTTATATACTATTTCAACAAACACTGCAGCTAGATTTCATCAGAACCTGAGCACTATGCTGACAAAAAGAATAATTCTTTCTGACACAACAGAGCAGATGAGAATTGTATGGAAAAATTAAGGATATAGGAAGAAAACAAACAGTGAACAAAAAGCTGCTGGATATTTCAGCTTTCCAGTTGAGGAAATCTCAGTTTGCTTTTACTGCTACCAGAGAAGGTACCCAGATTTCTCAATTCAGGTACTCTTAATGTACTTATTTTTCTCTTAATCTCACAGAATTATTGAGGCTGGAAAAGACCTCTGAGCTCATTCAGCCCAGTCCATGATCCAACATCACCACAACAGCCAGACCAGGACATTAAGTGCCACAGCCAGTCTGTCTGTTTAAGGACCTCCAGGGATGGGGCCTCCACCACTGCCTTGGGCAGTCCATGCCAGTGTATGCTCACCCTTTCCCATGAGGAAAGGCTTCCTAATATCCAACCGAACCCTCTGCTGGCGCAGCTTCAGGCCCTGATCTCTGATTCTATCACTGGTTGCCTGGGAGAAGGCAGTAGCTCTGACTACTACATCAAATGGAGACTGCTGTCACAAGTGATGAATTGAAAATTCCAATGGTGGTGAACAAAGCACTACTCAAACGATCAATCTGCCAGCTGTTTCTCTGGTGGCCAACATCTGGAGCCATTATATTTGAACACAGAAGCATTTTCTAAGATTTTCTATGGNGAACCCTCTGCTGGCGCAGCTTCAGGCCCTGATCTCTGATTCTATCACTGGTTGCCTGGGAGAAGGCAGTAGCTCTGACTACCACATCAAATGGAGACTGCTGTCACAAGTGATGAATTGAAAATTCCAATGGTGGTGAACAAAGCACTACTCAAACGATCAATCTGCCAGCTGTTTCTCTGGTGGCCAACATCTGGAGCCATTATATTTGAACACAGGAGCATTTTCTAAGTCTTAGATTTTCTATGGCATAGGAGCCTAATTTTCAAAGTACAGAGAGGATAAGCATCACAGTAGGGAGAAATCACAGATGATCTGCTGGGTATTATGAAAAACTGAAATTGGACTAAATATCTGCAACAGATTTTCATGTTTCTCAGTCACTGCTCTTTAATTCTTCCCCCTTGTTCACTTACCCGGGAATTAGGATTGTCCAACACTACAAAAATAACAAAGATGTTGGCATTCTGGGCCGCTTGAACTGCTGTGGTCACTCGTTCCTTGCCTTCCAAGAAGAGGCCTCTTCCATCAGATACAATCAAAAGCAGCTGCGCTGTCTCTGAACACAAAGCACATTTCAAATTCCAGTAAGTCGGAGTAATCCAGGCAAAAAGCAGACTGTTNATTGGGCTTCTGCAACATATTTTCATGTTTCTCATTCACTGCTCTTCAATTCTTCCCCCATGTTCGCTTACCCGGGAATTAGGATTGTCCAACACTACAAAAATAACAAAGATGTTGGCATTCTGGGCCGCTTGAACTGCTGTGGTCACTCGTTCCTTGCCTTCCAAGAAGAGGCCTCTTCCATCAGATACAATCAAAAGCAGCTGCGCTGTCTCTGAACACAAAGCACATTTCAAATTCCAGTAAGTCGGAGTAATCCAGGCAAAAAGCAGACTGTTTTGTTATTCATCCTCTGGGTACAAAGAAAAAACCTTCAGAGGACTCCTAAAGAAACTAAAACTTTATCAAAGAGAGTGTGGTGACTTAAGATGAAGCTGCAGTTATGACTGGGTCAAGAAAGACTTTTCCACCCTGTGTAAACACTTGAGTGTAACTGGGGAAAAGTCCCCCCAAAACAGTCATCCAGTATTATAATCGAGGGTGAAAGGCATGGAAAATACCTAACAAACATCATCATGGCCTGGTCTTTCCTGCCTGCCTAGTGTTTCGCAGTTAATTACTGGCTGAAACCTAAATGTTTAGCCACTAGCTCATGCCCTCAGTAAAGCAGCAGCAGTTGCCCTGAAATGAGTCCAGATCTGTTCCTCTAGAAGCAGGTACACACAGGTACATCTGTAGTAGTGTTTTACCTTGGTGCTTTTGAAACTGTTGTACCCAGTTTAAAGGGCTTGTCTGTCATCAGAGAGCACTCCTGTGATGCCGAAAAGGGTTAGTTTTAAAGAAAGCTACATGAAGAGAGAGGCCCCAGAGTCACAGCAGAGGCAGCCCAACCACAGCAGGGCATTCTACCCTTGGGGCGAGACAAGCTGGTGTGAAAAAGCCTCCCGAGATGCACAGCACAGACACTGGGTTCCTCAGCATGGACTGTTTTCAACCTGAGCTAAGTAACCCCCTCCCTCCCCTCATCAGAGATACATCCTAACTAAGCAGTGTAGCTATCACCTTTAATTACAAGGGAAAACACAGTAATTCTGACAAGGAATGCAAGTCCTCCTCTCCTGGTTCTCCCCCCTCAGCATAATGAATAGGGAAGGATGCCTAACTCTTTTGTCCTTTCCTGCAGACATGCCCCAAAGGCAAGAGGGCTTGGTCTTTTGACAAAAAGGGGTGACGTGTCCCACTCCTTTTTCTCTTGCAAGGCTCCCTGACTCTATGGAGCTAACTGCTGCTGCATCCCAGCCTGATTCAACAGAATTGGATTCTGCTCCTCAAAATATCCTGACAGCCTAGCCACTCGGTGGATAACAAGTCCAGGATTGTTCTTTTCTTGGAGAACTTTAACAAGAACCACCTTTTAAAAATACGTGGGACACCACAACAAGCTCTCGACTAGCACAGAGCAGCCTTTCAGGTTAACTGTGGGTTAGCCATGAGGTGACAAATCTTCCAGCTTCTATGGGCAGTTCAAGCAGCTCATCTGGTACCACAGTGAAAGGCAGGTAGCGAGCCAACACTTAAACCTCCTCAGAACCTCATGCTTCTAGATAACTACAGAAATCAGACTCTCAAGCAAGAGCAATCAGGGGAGCCAGGGTCCCTAGGAAGCTGGACAACAGCTTTTCCCTCTGGAAAAAGCCTTGAGCAAAACCACAGTGAATTACTGACAAACACCAAGGAGGTGACCTGGGGCTTGAGCCAAAGTCAAACCCAAAGCCCCAGTTCAGGGGATGTCTCAGTGCTGGGAGTCTTTCAGGCAGGCTACTACTTCAGGACTGTAGTGAGCATTCTGCTGCCACAGCAATGAGCACAGAAACAACCACCGCCACCATAAACAGCTCACCTGGATTAACATTTTGAGACAGCTGCTGTGCTGCAGCAAACATACTTGCTGATGATTCAAGAAACTGCAGAGGAAACAAAGAATAAGATTAAATTCTCATAAAAGAATAAACTTGATTACATTTTTAAAGAACAGGTTTCTGTATTTTAAATGTCAAGATAGTTTGGTCTGACCACGTGCACAGATACAGTCCCTGGCATTTTCCTACATAAGCTCCCACTTGAAATTTAACAAGTATTTTTCATCTAGAAATGCCTTCAACCTGGTTTAAGATTGTTTTTCTTATGCTAACCTCAAAACCTCAGTAAATTATCAACTGATTAATAGCATCATTAAAATATACACCCTGTTCCTCAGTTGAAGTGTTTTGGAATCAGCTTGCAGCAGAAGTATCTAGTTACAGATATTCCTCATTTAAATTAAGGGCATCAAGTCGTCCCAACGTTGGCCTTTGTAAGATTGCTGTTGAGCTATCTGGGTCCTCCTCCTTCTTCATTTGAGGAAGATCTGCTGATACTAAGTCTGGAAAGGTGAGGCTGCAAAACCCTTCCTAACAGATCACTTGCTAGCTGCTCAGAGAGTACTGCTACAGCAAGTTATTCTTTGTGCATCAGTCAAGTGTGACAGGCTAACAGCTACACAAACACGCAGCATTCCTCCTCCTATTGCTAGAGTGGAATCCACGGCATGAAAACTAACCAGCCTCTCACAAACCTGGCCCTGGGGTAGCCAATAGCTTGTACCAAAGTACCCAAAACAAAGAAAGAAAGAGGATGGCTTGACAGTGTCAGACATTCACAGAATCACAGAATGTTAGGGATTGGAAGGGACCTCGAAAAATTATCCAGTCCAATCCCCCTGCCAGAGCAGGATCCTCTAGATCCAGTCACACAGGAACATGGCCAGGCAGGTTTTAAACATCTCCAGAGAAGGAGACTCAGCAACCTCCCTGGGCAGCCCCTTCCAGGGCTCTGGCACCCTCACTGGGAAGACGTTTCTTCTCATTTTTATGTGGAACCTCCTCTGTCCCTTGTCCTATCACTGGGTGCCATTGAGCAGAGCCTGGTTACTTCCTCCTGACACCTGCCCTTTCCATAGTGATCAACATTCATGAGTCACCTCTCAGGTTCCTTTTTTTCCAAGCTAAAGAAACACAGCTCCTTCAGCTTTTCCTCATCAGGTTGATGCTCCACTCCATCAGCTTTGCAGCTCTGCACTACACTCTCTCAAGCAGTTCTGTGTCCTTCTGGAACTGAGAAGCCCAGAACTGGACACAATTTTCCAGATGCAGTCTCACAGGGCAGAGTAGAGGAGGAAGAGAACCTCTCTCGATCTACTAATCACCCCCGGATGCCACTGGCCTTCTTGGCTGCAGGGGCACATTGCTGGCTCACGGTCATCCTGCTGTCCCCCAGGACCCTTTCTTCTATGCTGCTCTCAAACCAGAATTGAGAAAACACTCTTCCTCTTACAAAATAGAGAGCATTTTCTCTCTGTTACCCAGCCAGCTATCACACTCTCAAACACAGACAACTAGTAAATGTAACAGTGATCGTGAAACCACGAAGCTGCTGAGGTCTTTGCGTGGGAAAGATTTGCAAACCTGTTGCCCTAGAGGCAATGATGTGTACCTGGGCTATTTTTGTTTTCTTCTGCTGGAATTTGCAGAGGCGCAGGATCCGGGTCCCTGACTGGTCGCTGAACTGCTCATGGAACGGGTGCAGCAGCTGAACAGTCTCTCCAAAGCTTTGAAGAAGAAGACAAAAATTACAGTATTTGCATTCTGCTCTGAAGTCCTGAAGAGAAGTCGAGATTTGAAATAAACTCACCTACACACAGCAATCTGCCCTACTTCAAGGAGAGTCAGTGCATTTCCAATAACGGCCAGGGACTCATATGCAAGCTATTCAAGAGAAAAAGCACATCAGAAAGAGGATGCTGCAAGCTTGCCTCACGGTTACCACAGCATTAAATACGAACGATGGCACTGCCATTACTTTTCACTGTCTGATAAAGTGATTCCTTATCTTCTTCCCTGTTGTAGTTGTGCAAGATGGTCACTGCAAATAAACATTCGCTAGTTCTGCTGGAGCTGATCGATTCAGAGCTCCCACTGTAGGCATGCTAGTGAAATAACTAGAAAGAACCGTATCTTCAATAAACAAAAACCCAACAACTGAGCTGTGATCAACTACTATTTCATCCTCCAATGAACTGCATACTAAGCTACAAGAAAGTAATGTTCCACTGGATTCATACACCACTATAACAGATTTAACATCTCCTTTCAGCTACATTTTATGGGTCTCTTAGTAAAAAAATCTCCTAGGTATGAAGTAATGAGTTCAAGCACACGGGACAGAAAGCCAGCTGTTCCAGAATCACCAGAGTCAGCCAAGGCTTTCCAACAGCCGCCGGCTCTGTATGGAACAGGCCAGCAGCTGAGATACTCAACAGCAACAGGTAGCTTCTTCATACTTCTTCCAAGGCTTTATTTTACCTGTTTAGAGTGATTGTCTATCATACTCGAGGAGTCATCAATAGCCAAGCAAATCTGGTACTGCCGTTTACTGGGCTTGGTCCTTCGCAGCCAGATCTTATCTTTTCGGAACTGACTAGCGATGTACGGAATCACTTTGCGCATGTTCAGTCTCTTTCCTGTCCTGTAGTCTCCTCTGAAAGTTAAAACATGAAGTGACAGGGATTGTCAGCAAAGATCTCATTCTGGAAACCCTGTCTGTGTGGCACAGGCACCAAATCAACAATAGCTTATACACTAATAAAAACAAAATTAATTGCTCTAATATTTAGCTATAGCTAAAAAAACCTAATGGATATGCATTTAAAAATCATAATCTTTGACTCAGCATCATCTCATGAGTTTAAGTTGATCACCTGTTGCACAGAAGAAAGGGCAGCAGTACCCTCATGATGGGTGGATGAGTCCCTACTACTGTATCATGTTTGCATTTCACAGAGTAACCCAGTGTTCTTGTACAGAAGTCAAATTAATCTACTTGCAAACAGGAGTAATTACTATAAACCCAGAACAACACAGAGCTGAAAGTCCCTGCACCCAGCAGTTCAAAGAAACCAGAAGCCTCAGAAAGACCTGACTTACTTTAGTTTGGCTGCCTGAGTGGGTTCCAGTATGAGTCGTAGCTGTTCACAAAGCTGCTGTGATAGGGGAGCTGTCAGTGCTAGGTATCTCTGCCACAACTGTGCTGCTTCCTTCTCCTGGAACATCACACATCAGGGAAACAAATAAACATGCGTTATGAAAACCACAGGGTTGGAAACGTACTGCCTGAAGAAAACAAACCTCCGCGTACTAAAGCGGGGAGGTGGAGGGGAGGTCATGATCAGCTGAAACTCTTGAGGGTGCCTTATGAGCATCCTGAATGCAAACCATCTACGTAAGATAGCATGGTCCTTCTTGCTGTGAAGCTGCAGTGCGCAGCAAGCATCTCTACAGAGGTACACAAAGCAACTTGGGCATAGCTGTTTTTGGAGGAAATGGCCACTACTGGCTAGCTGGTGTCACAGCAAGGCAAGCCAGAAAGTCTGCTGGGTTCTTTGTCAGCCATCGGAAATAAAAATCAGTTCAACTTCAGGAATTGTTAAGCCTCTACACTGGCAATTTCATTCAGGAATCACTTCCAAATAGACTTCACAACTGGCATAGTCAGAACAAGCAGCAGAGTCTGGTTCAAACTCAAGCACCACCACTGCAACAAGTGAAGGGAATAGCTTCTGATGATCACAATTTTATGAAACTGATAGCCAGCCTTTAACTGCAGGTGACAACTCAAAACAGGAGGAGCTTGGCAGGACTGAGAAAAACGTTTCCAGCTATGCAAGTCGTTATCAGCAGAGTAACCTTCTGAAAGCAGTCCACAGCATATTCAAAAACATGGTCTGAAACACCATCCTGCTTTAAGGGTAACACAGCCCTTTTGTCCCGAGTGAGTTGAACTTTACCAATAGCACCTAGATAATGTTACATTCAATATTAACATTTCATACAATCACAGAATAACTGAGGCTGGAAAATAGCTCTAGGCTCAGCCAGGCCAGCCCATGATGTAACATCACCAAAATCAGCCAGACCAGGGCACTACG